>AWUE01020872.1:0-121002 GCA_001974825.2 Corchorus olitorius | reverse complement strand
ATTAAGTGAGAAGAGACAGCCCAAAGGACCGTTGCAGCAGGCAAAGGACAAAGACACAGAGCTCCAATGGTAACTGGTCCATTAGGTAAACTCCATTAAAGAGGGCTTCTGGTCTATGACTGCAAGTAATCTCACACTTTCTATTTAGAAAAAAAAAGAGACTTTAATTGCAAGCAACAATGGGTCAGTGCCATTCTGCACCATCAACAGCAGATGATGATGATCAGCATCATGAACAAGAAGATGGGCATCATCATCATCATGATTGTCATCATGAAAGCACATCAATAAGCTTGAAGAAAAGGTGTTTAACCATGGCTAAGGAACAAAGGTCGAGGTTTTACATATTAAGAAGGTGCGTTATTATGCTACTATGTTGGCACAAGTACGGTAAGTATTGAATTTTTCCTCTGTCTCTCTATAGTATATACTATATAATGTACTAAAATTTCAAAAACTCTGCTGCTCTCTCATCCGGCTTACCCAGTTTTTTGATGTGTAATAACTGCCTTCATAAATTTGTGCCGTGATCTTCAAGATTCAGTAAATGTGTAAAGTACTATTTGATGATGCATGGCATGGACTTCATATTCATCTCCTTAATTTCTCTGCTATGGCTTCTTTTGTGTTGTTCTGTTACTATAAACTCTTGAGTTGTGAAGCAGAGAAATTTATAGGCCTAGTTAATTGACTTAAAGTAGATGTTTGTAATTTGGTAAGAAAGCAAAGGGAAGCAAAAGGAAAAGATGAGGGTTATTATTAATTAGAACCTAGCTAGATCATAGCTAAGGTTTTGTGGATGATGAAGGGAGAAATATTGGTAGGACTATAGTTGCAGCAGAAATAGAAGAAATGTTTGCAGAGTTTTCACGTGAAAACAGTCATTAAAGGTGGGGTTGGTTTTTGCTGTAAAAAAGATGCAGACATCAATTCACATGGGGAGAGGGACATAACAGGATTTCCCTTTGGTAGGACTTGCAGCTTGCTGCTGGGGGCAGGCAGGGGCATCCATATAAACAAAAACAATGCCTTTTGGCTTATTATATGCATTTTTGGCTTACCCTTTTACCATTTCAAAACAAAAACTCTGTTAACAATTAGCTAATAATTAGCAAAATTATTGTTTTCCTAGATGGAATCGAGTTATTAATTGTGGTGGTAGACAAATCAATGCATCATGGACAATTGGAAAACACAAAACAGGCTGATCAGTTTACTCGTTTTCTGGTTTTTGATTCTGCTGCAATAACCATGTTATTATTACAATTAAGATTATGACTCTGGGGGGGAACAATATGCTTCAAAGCATATTCATGATCATGACCAATATTTGTAGAACATGGCTTCTGTCAGTCACACGCACAAGATGCACATTTCAGACCCTAATGGCTCGCACCCATTGGGCGAGGGCGCGCCAGTGAGTCCATTCCTTGAGACACCAATAATAAATAAATTTAGTAAGGACTCTTTAGGGCCCCATGGCTCAATCTTCAATTTCTGACCCTTACTCGGCCCCATATACAATTCCCCTCTCTTCCAAACATTTTCTTTCCTTATCAGAAAAATAATTACTACTACCATTCAATTAGATATATACAGTTAGTACTAGTACTAGTATAAATTTATTGATCAGCTTTTCAAATTTCAAGTGTTTTCTAGTTAACTCTATTATATTTCTAATCGTACAACTCATGATAATTATATTAAAGTCCACTAAAATATAAAATGGCCCTTTCAAAGTCAGATTGGGATACAAGGTATATACTACATAGATTAATATATATGATTGCGTATAAATATATTAATTTAAGAATGAATTCCACTCAAGATTCCTTTAGTTTTGAAGGAAAAGAAAACAAAACTCGACACCCTTCTGGATTTTTTGTCCTACATATATGAAACTTGGGTCAGCAAAATTTTCCTATTACTTACTACAAGGCAATCAATACTTCTACATTTCTAGACCATTCTTTCTTATTAATTGGTAGCTAATTGACTTCTGAAGTCTGACTTGATAAAATCCCCTGAAACCAAGCACTGCAGGTTGATTTTATATGAGAAATTGAATTTAGGCTGAGCTGATTATAATAACTTAGGCTGTTGAAGCTATTTATTAAAAGCATTTACTTTAAGACTTTGGGGCAGATAGAATTTAGCTAGACCCAAAATTATAAAAGAAGATGCTTCATTAAATGTACTATAAATCAAAACTTGGACAAGATTCATTTCATAGAATATATATAGTAGTACTAGTAATTGATTCCATTTTTCTTTTATTTTCCCCTTTAGAATTAGTTCATTAAAATATGTGTATATGCATATATGATGAAGATTGAAGAGTTTGGACAAAAATTATCATATTACTGTGTCTGATTTAAAACACAAAACACAAGCATAACACATTGTCCTACAGCATATAAGTATGTCAATCTTTCGTGCAATTGGGGTTTAAATGCAAAATCTGGCTAAAATTTGGCAGGCAAACATGTTTTCGTAGAATATCAGTTAGACAAGAACCTAAAAAATAAGTTCACCAACCGAGGACTTTATGTCGACAATTAAAGTCCTTTCTTTTTTTTATGATTTTGAAATTCAAATAATGGTGGTGGCACCAACATATGCCCACCCCCTTGGACCTTCATAAATACAAAAAATTGAAAGCTCAAGGGTTTGTTTCAGTGAGCTTTCCCATTGTCTCTAAACTTTAAATTTAATATACCCACCTTCTTTTTGTAGTTGGGTTGGTGGCAAATTCAATGCTACCATTTTCAAGCCCACACCCCATTTCTCTCTCATTAAAAGATATATGAGAATCTCCCTCAACACAATTCTTCACTTCTCAAGGGTACAACATCATCTTTTCTATATATCTCCTCCTCTTCATCATCATCTATTAATGTCTTCTTTTTAATTTCTAGTTTGAAATCTTTCTTATTACCTATGCCCTCTTCTTTGTTCATCATCTAATTCCATATGAAACTTGAAGTCCAAGGTATGTTTTATAGTTCAAGTTTTTTTTTTGGGCACAATTTTATATAAGTTTAAGTTTATGTTCTATATATATGTAAGAAAAAGATAGAGTGTGATCGAGATATTGGTGCGGTTCAATCGGAGAGCACCACTCTAAATAGGTAGAGTTTTGTTATTTGATTGAGCCGTGCCAATATCACGTCCAAGTTCCAACTGCTCATTCATTCTAGCTTTCCTTTCAATCTTAAGTATATGAAAAATTCCAAGGTCCATAGATAGTACATATTTTTTGCCATATATTATGAAAACTAATTAATGAAATGATAATCTGCTGCTTCGTGTCTTTATTATTAGATTGGATATGCAGGGCTGCAGGGGTTTCATATATACTATAAGATTAGAGAAATTGCTCTCATGAGTGCAATCGTGTCCAAGTCAAGCTAGCATTAATTTTCCAGTTGCATGCATGGCGGCTTGAAGAACACAGTTCAGAATATAAAATCTTTTTCTGCAACATTGTTAGAGTTGCCATCATCGTCCTCAAGTCCAACTTTTCATGCAGGAAAATCTCACCAAACGGACAAAATAACCATGTCAAGATCAAGATCATTGGGATATTGATTTTCCTTTCCTTTATTTTTTTGGGCTGTTTTCCATATTTCTTCTTGTTGTTGGAACCATTTGTTGAATTGAGAGAAACTTTTTGTGTGGGTAGGTAAGATAGAATTTAATACAAATTATATATATATATACTATACGAAATGAAATTGTAATTGAATTTGTATATATGATCAGTTACTTCTACGTAAAAGGTCCACAACTTTTTTGACAAATTGATTTGGGTGGTTGACAAGATTCTCTATTTCCTTATGAACCCTTCTTTATGACACAATACTGCAAGTATTTATCTTTCTGATAAAGATACCAAAAAATTGGATATCTTGAATATTGCAAGCACTTCCATGCCATTTCAATATTCCATGGCTTCACTATATTTGAACAAGTCAATAAGTACTCATCCATTCGTGATTTACTTCAACGTTTTCTTCATTTTTCTTTAGGGCAGTAAATTTTGAATACAAATGTAAAAATATATGGTTTAAAATCATTTAAAAGATATGGTCCAAGATGGCAAACTAAAATATTTATTGTCCCATGTTGGGAGACTCACCCACCATAATCAGGTGTGTGACGCGGGTCGGATCCGGATTAGTCAGGGTAAAGTCCTGGATACCGGATGGGATACCAAAAAAAAAAATATTTATTGTGCCTCGTGACCAAATTTACTGCTCGCTGCAGACGGCTGCATGCATGGTATATGTAGCGAGGAAAATTAGAAAATGGATCGAAAATATTGATGAATTCGAAAATTTGGATGAAAAATGTATATTAAATTTAAGCTAACTTTCGAGAAGGGTCTTCCCCAAAAAAGACAAAGCAAAATCTGTTCGAATGTTCCATGCTTTCAGCATATTCTAGATATATATACCAAAGAATACTGTGTCTTGCAAGTTTATATAGCAATTAGGTTTTCGTTTTCGAACAAATTTAACTTAATCAGAGGCATAATTTTGGGACTTATTTGTCGTAAGTTGTAAGAAAACATAAAAGAAACTACTTTCTGAAAGAAGAACATATTAGTTAGCCTGGCCATGGTGGCCAGTGGCCAATAATGCCATAAATGACCATTATATTTTATATATTATTGGATTCTCATATGGCCAGGAGGACCAAGGAGAAGCAAATTCCATGGCGAAATTAGGAAGGAAAGCCAGCCAAAAAAACACCCAGGCCACCGTAATTTGGCACAGGGACTTGTACTAAAATTCCTCACGTCATTATCAGAAAAAGGTAACAAGGAGGATAATTTTAATAAATCTAAGCAAATATCAATATTTGACTTTGATTATTATTAAATTATGGTTATGATTATATATAATATAAAGTCCAACATTATTCAACAAGAGTCGCTTGTAGCGGAGTGGATGGAGGAGGGCGTCGGTATAACTTTGTTAGGTTTCATGAGTGCAGCACTAAGAGCAAGACAAATTGGCAATTTTATAATGACTTTGTGCTTTAAAAGATTCATTAGTGGGTCAATTAGGTTTATCTACTGATATTTTCGGATGGCTGCCAGCATAATCTCATTTGCAATCATATAATTATGCAAGATTCTACTCTAATGAGATATCGATATTCGTTCATGAGAAGTCTTGTGAATGGAGAAAACCATTATTGGGAGAGCTTTACCCTATAGTGGACAAACCCGGCTAGAACAAGATTAACTTGTAAATATACCAAAAGAAAAAAAGATAGGATGAAAGAGGGATCAAAACTCAAAAGTGATATTGAAGATAAATGCGTAAAATATATTGATTTTTATTGAGTAAGAGGCAGCAAAATGCTGCCCACAAAGATTACTTGGTACTAATTCTATCATAAATCTCATCACCATGGCAGGGAACTTGTAATACAGCCCTTTACCATTCAAAGAATGTGGTTTTTTGAGGTTTCTGTTTTCTTCATTCTTTTCTACTATTACACTTTCTTTACACCTATAAAATTGCAATATAAATGTGGGAAAGGGGAAAAAAGAAAGGGAAAACAAAAACCGTTTCCGTGTATGATTAATCTTTCCTCTGTTATTAGATAGCACTGCTGCTTTTTTGCTTAAAGTTTGTTGTCCACAAAGCATTCTTGTCCTCACCACACCGTTCATGAACTTCCATCATCCTCTCCACAGACCTGCAAATCCCGCTGCACCTCCAGTCAAATGAAGCAACACAGATATTTCCGGCTTGAGCTTTCCATTCACAATCTGCAAGAAATTTGAAAGTTAAGTCAGTTGAGCAACACAATACAGCTTAAATTACAGTCACACAAAGTAAGGATATGTTTATGATATGTAAGAGTTACCTGGTGGAGTACCACAGCAGAGTCTCCTATCATCCACATGCTCCACGTCTAATCCGATAAACCAAGATCCCAATGAAACGTCTTCATTAGCATATTTGTGCAGAACATCCCTGAGATAGAGCGTAAACATCAGCACCAGAGTGAAACAAACTAGAGATGCTTAAAATATCAATGATTATAACTTTTGAATTGAACCAAGTCCATGGTTCTAAAGCTTGACAGATCCACATGAACTAGCCACTTTGTTATAAGCTAGTTGGTAGCCAGTGGTCGAAAAAAACACATCAACTCATCCATGATAACAGCATAAGTAGGAACTCACTGATTTATTGATATGTAAGTGGCCAGATCTTTCGAAATAGCGTACAATTGCCCTGTAGCATGCCGGAAATATTTGTTTCCAACCTCACCAAATTTCCAGTATTCAGGTTCATGGTATTTCACTCCCCTATCCAGTAAAGAGAACACATGAGAAAACCAAATATTACAAATATCTTAAAATAAGTTGATATAGAAAGCACAGAAAATCTGCCTACTTTCGAGCAAGAACAGGACCAGACTTCATGCAGCCGACATAAACTCGAGGTTTCTTAATATGGCCAGCTAAAGTCATACCAAGTGTTGCTGCAATGTATTAAAGCATTAGTTAAAGCTTGGGTAATAATACTCACATGCTAAATAAGAAATTAAGCCATATTTCCTTCATTAAGATTTCCAAACATTCAAAATTAAAGATTTACCTAGATTTACATGAACATCATCATCAACTTTGACATAAAAGTCTGCATCCCACAGGGAAACAGCAGTGGCAAAATAAATTTTTGTCTTGGCTGACAACTCCAGGTAGCCCTCAATGTGTTGCTGCTTATATTATGAGCAAACAAAAGTAAAGGCCTGTTAAATTCTTTCTATGGTCTGTTCACAGTTGGAAAAGCATTAAGACTACAAGATTCAAGAAAACACTAGTAAAAACAGAATGAACAGGACAAAGACATTACCAATCTCAGAAAGTCTCCATGCACCTTTTCCTCAGCTTCAATGGCTCTATCAAGAATACCACCTGCCGTTGAACTGGAGAAAGGCCAACCAATTAAATTAGTTTTCTACTCCATGATTTGCAGTCAAATAGTCTACAACACATGAAATTTCTTCACTAAATAATCATTAGAACTTGCAATTTATGTTCATTTGTAACCAACAACTAGATTCCAATTAACTGGCTAGGCAAAAGGATATCACATGTAGTTGATGGAGAAATGATAACAAATAGCCAAAGTATTTTAGAATCAGATGGTTATGGGCAGAAAGAGTGGAAATTACCTGTGACCTATAACGAAGCGTATAACAATGCCTTGCTCTTCCTCTAATTTTTTTCGCTTCTCAGCTGAGACATATGAGAATCCATTTATCATACATCAAGTGGGAGGTCACGAAAATTAAAGAACCACTGAACTAAAGACTTCCATGAGAAAAGTTAATGCACCTTTAGGCATCCAAGTCTCACGCACTGAATCTCTTCGCTTACGACTACTAAAAGCAGTGTTGATTCCTATAACCATAAAATATTTTCTTCTTACAGTTGATTCAACAGTCTTCAGGTCTTCTGATATAATAGGATCTTTCATAATCGTCTCACGTTCTGCCCTAGCAGCCACTAGTTTCATCTCCAAATCTGAGATGGCTCTATCCAGTGTCCTGCATCCCATTTCGGCAATAAGTTACAAATTTAAGGCCACATGAGAGTACAATACCTCAAAATCCCTTTTAACAAACATTAGTTTGGCTTACCGAATAGAATTTTGGGACCCTGAATTGCTTTCAGAGCTATTGGCTTCATTCCTTAGAACCTTCTAAGTTGCAAAAGAAATGAGTATTACAAAGAATCAGTTAGCAGGAATAAGATCCAGAAAGCAAAGCTTAGCAGTAAACTCAAGAGAAAAGTTAAGATAAGGGTATCAGAAGGCGTTAGAACGTATGCAAAGTCCTTGATTCTATCATGCCAACAAGTAGCCTCTTTAAAGCTCAAGTGTGTATATAAGTAAGATGGAATGGAACAAATGTGTTACAAATAGCACTCACAGTTTTCCGATCACAATTCACAGATTTTTCATTTCCAATTCTAGATGTTGTTGGAATGTCTTTGTCATCTGGCAGCATCCACATCCTGATTCAGTATTTCATAATTAAAATTAAAATTATTTGCTGCAAAATGGAAAAGGGAGCAAAGGAATTGAAATAGCCACCAAATGCAGTTCTACAGTGTCCAAATGAAGAACAGAACAGCAGAAGGAACCATGTTCATAGTTTAAATCCATTAAAGCCATGGTTCTTGGAAGTAGTATAATCCGAATAATTAGCAAACTAATTATATATAGAAACAATGCTTTCCAATATTAAAACTTTATTCATTTATATGATAATCAACAATCACAACACAACAATTATCAAAATTTTCAAGCATGTTCATTGCTTAGACTTCTATTCTATCACGAGATCTACCAAATTCTGAAAATTAAACTGTTTCCCAGATTAAGCATTACATAAAGAAGCAACTAAAAGCTGCAAATTGAGGATTAAAAACAAAATCCCAGAAGGCCAAAAAGTACCTATTGGTGAAGAACATTCCTGCACAGAAGCTAGCAAAACAAAGAAAGAGAGCCAAGTTCCTTGATAAAACATGCTGCTTTGAAGCAAACTCTCCTCTACTCTTCACCGACATTTTGGTGTTAACTAAAAAAGAAGTGACTTAATTTCTTCCCAAGGATAAAATGCAAAGTTAATACACCAAAGATGGAACTTTTGAGGAAAAGAAAAAACACCCAGAAACCGATTTAGAAAGGACAAGACGTCAACAGTTTAAAGGCCTAGTTTTTGATGACAAAAACTCAACTCTCTCTTTCTCTCTCTCCCACCTCTTCCTCAAAGAGACAAGAGGGAGAAGAGAGAGAGAGAGGTAATTTGTGGAAAATAGACACACTAACTGCCCTCTTAATACAACCAAATTACAAAACCGTCCACTTTAAACAAACGGTCATCACTATAAACATATCTTTTTCAGTTTTTCTTAATTCTTATGTTTCTCCTTACTAAGTAACAGTTGTGCAGTTTCTTTATTTCTTTTTACTTTGTTTGAGATTATTTTTATTTCTTTTTCCCTTTTTGGTGAATTAATGATATTTATGCACCCATTGACGAAAATAAATACTAACTTTGGGGCCAAAGCCCACACAAAAAACCCATCCGCTGAATTTGGACTTTTTTGTGGGTTGGAGGGGGTTTGGTTTAAGACCCTTTCCTTTTCTTTTAGTAATTTTCTTGGGTTTGTTGTGAATTAGTGATAAAATTGTGATTTAATTTGGTAATTTAATTGTTCCTTATAGTTTTAATTAGTTCGCAGCTGCCCCTGTTGGGAGACTCATCCACCATAATCAGGTGCGCGACGCGGGTCGGATCCGGATTAGTCAGGACAAAGCCTTGGATACCGGATGAGATATAAAAAAAAATAGTTTTAATTAGTTTAACTATACTGAAACGTGTGATTTTTTTTAAATAGAGGTGAAAATTAAGTTGGGCGGGTTGAGTGAGAGTTGGTCTAAGGTATGGGATTGAAAAAGGCTCTTCTCCTAATCTAGTTGTGGTAATGTATGCTTTCATAAGATCAACTTACATGGTTAACGTAATTTCCTTGTTGTAGAAAGTTTAATTCGTCTTTCTTTTTAACTTGGTTAGGGCCTTTAACATTGGCAAATGTCCTAATTTGCGAAAAAGAAAATTAAGTGCCCAAACAAAGTAGTAATGATTCCTTAAATACACTTATAAAGCACTCAAATTTCAACATAAAGAATCAAAAGCATGATCTATTATTCATCAACAATGGATTTATTTTTGAAGGCAAAAAGATGGAGTTGGAGAGAGTAGTTACGACAAAGTGGCAGCCAGCAATGAGCCATCCATGGCACTTCTCTTATAAGTGAATCGAATATCCCATTTTTGACAAAAAGTGGTTTACAATGACGGAATTAACAGCAAAGAAATGACATGACAAAATTAGAAACAACTTTTTAAAGGCCCTAACTTATTATGGTGTTGCATTTTGTTCTATCCTTGATGCTAATCACACCACAAAAGGAGACAAAAGAGACGAAAGAGCAACAGCAAACTAAATGCAACAAAGTTCAAAGGAATTAATTAAGTATATGTTGGAAGTTAAACAACTATTACTAGATTTTTGTCCATTTTAATGGGAGAACCACTTAAAAAGTATATAAGTACCAAGAAGAAGTGAAAGTGGGTATGGAGAATTTTTTGAGGGGAAAATATAATAATTGGATTCCTTGTCGGCAAAAGGGTATAATTCTAGCCAAAATTCCAAGTTGTGGAGATGCAAAGAGTAAGATCTTCAAATCAAAAAATGTAGATTGTGTTATAAATATAGATACTGGCTATATATATATGTAAAAGATCAACATGATTCTCTTCTTCAACCTTTTTTCTTTCCTGTATAATGGTGGCCCCTGATTCTGATAGCAATGGAACTATTACTATACTGCAGATGCATCTGAATGTTCTTATGCCATTGTCCATAACTTTAATATTGATGTTAATTTTCTGCCATAAGAGAAGTATATTTGAGAAATTAATGGCTATTGTTAACTCCCCTGCTTTAGGGCAGATACAGTAATATTAAAAGATTTTAATGGAGCAGTAAGAAAAGTGAGAAGAAAAGTACCAAATGGGCGGTGGCTGATAGCCTGATATTAGAAAACAGGTCAAAATTTTGGATTATTAATATATGAGACTTAGATATGCTTTAGTCTTTTACTGCTGACTTCATTGTATTGCATTTTCACCACCAAAAAAACAAAAGAAACAATAGAAAAATAGTACTTACAAGAAAAGCAAAAGGTAAAGAGTCATGAAAGTAAACTAAAATTGTTAAAAAAAAGAACAAGAAGACTTGAAAAGATGATTATAAGGAATATTAATAGTAATAACTAATTTCTCTTTCCATTTAAAGCTGCTCTCCACTTCAACTATACCCAAAACCACAAATCTACTACTTCACTACCAGACAAAATCTCAGAGGCTGCCAACTTTTTTTTTTCTCATTCATGTTCTTGAAAAATCACACCAAAAAGGCAGCTTCGACTTGTTTTTACGACTCTGTTTTCTAGTTCCATGATGCTACTACAAGATGTAATAATAGGAGCTAAAGTTTGATAAAAGCAAAAAAAAAGGTTACATATGGGACCCAAGGAACAATGAAGATGAACATGATAATGATGATGAACATATGGTGGTGATTGCATTGTAATAATAATATGCAAAATGAAGATGAATATTGTTTCAAGTAGTGATTAATAAGTGTCACATTACTCGAGAAAACCAGTTTTTGTCAAAACTGCATTCCTCACTTTGCTGAGATCTCTGCCTTTAAGCGTCCTTCCCATTCCTTCACAAACAGAGAAGGAAGAAATCTGACTTCTTGCTAACTTCCGAGCAAGCCATTCATGTGGAGGAACTATGTCATCATCATCATCATCATCTTCCCCATATCCATCCTGTGAGTCCCCATTATTATTTTCAACCCATGATGATGATGATGATGAAGATGATTCCATGATGTTTGCATGCTTACCATATATCTTGGACCAATCAGGGATTTTCACTGGAGCTGATGATTGCTGATGAACCACCTTGGTTTCATGGCTTATTGCTGAGTTGCTTACTCTTCTGATCATTCTGGGTTTGCTTGGAAGCCGCCATGCAGAGCTTGAGGAAGAAGAATTTGATGATGATGAGGATTCCCTAGGTAATTTCCTTGGTGTGGGAGTGGGACTTAAATCTTCCTTCTCCTTCACATAAGACCAAACTTCTTCTTCATTAAAATCTTCATCTCTCCCTAGGTTTCCACTGTTCTTGCTCATGACACCATGCCAATCCGCCATGAACTTGCTTTGGCAAAAAAACAAAACAAAAAAAGATTCAATATTTGAGTGTAAAAACAGTAAAAGTCAATACCTTGTGAGAAAAAACAGAGAGAGGCAGAGGCTCCTCTGCCTCCTTTATAAATACTACTCACAAGTCACAAGTAAAATAGATAGTATATAGATAAATGATAAATCCGAGTTTATATCTTGGGAATAAAAAAGAGAGGAAAAATAAGATGTGTAAGAGAATAGTCTCAGGAATCTACCTCGCCTTTGTTTCAAAAGGCTCCAAAAGAGAAGCAGAGGAGGGAGATGACTGAGGAGAGAGCCCTTTTCAAAGAAATCACAAATGGGTACACTTTGTTTAACCCCAAAAACCAAACTAGAGGACTATGTAAAGAGAAGCTGTGAAAAAAATACCCTTTATTTCCCCCTTGTGCTTGAATACCTCCAAACAAGATCACAAATTTCAAGACCCCTCCAAATAGTACCTGCAATCACAGAGGTATAGCAAAAAGACAACCAAACCAAATAACAACAGATGTAAAAAAAATGACTTGTTTTCCTCAACTTTTATGTGTGTCTACTAATGAATAACTATGCCCTATCCCACATGACATAGTATCAAGCTTACCAACAAAATTTACTACTACTACAACTAAATACCATAACTTCTTAATTATTAGAGCCAAACTATTTTACAACATACCTCCAAATAGGTAATAGGTTTGGCTTCGGCTACAACTTTAAGCTAATGCAGTCCAAACCGAACTTTTCCAAACTGCAACCGCAATATTAAACTAAGCCTAAATAAGTTTTGAGAGTAAAGAGTGTAATCTTCATGAATATATGATATGGGGTTTTACTGCTTTTATGTTCCTTGAGTGGTTATGTTAATACTTAATGGGGTCATAGTACCTCAACAATATTAATTGTAACTATTTTTAATTGTAAGTATAAATTTAATACACTAGAAAGAGAGAAAGAAGTGAAAAGACTGGCTTAATAAGTGATTGTGAAAGGTGGAGGAGAAGGATTGAACTGACCAACTTCACTGATTTCCGTAACCTTATCCCCAACTCAGAGCAGCTCATTCGGCGTTAGCAGAGACGAAGGAAATAGTAAAAAAAACCAAAGGGTATGTGAAAGTGTGAGTAATGTATGGAAATGTGAAGCAACAGAAGAACTTTTTCAAGGTGTTTGCCCCTTTTTTTTGCCTAGGAGAGGGTGCTTTTAAGGGAGTAAAAGCATTTGGTTGGGTGATACTGCATTGATTTATGTGACTTTGTTTTTGGCGATCATCTTTAATTATATCTATGATGATGATGATGGAGTAATTCATACTGGTAGTAATTAAACTTAAATTTTTAACTGTGACTGAAACTTTTCCATCTACTTTCTACTTCACTCTTCAATGCTTATCCTCCTGGGTTTTGGGGATATTTTTTAGTGGATTGAGATGATGGGTTAAAAAAGAACAACACTTATCAATTAAAGTTGGTAGTTAGTAAGACTTTGTAACTCTACTGGAAAGGTTTGGGTATGAGTGGTACCTATGAATCTCGTTGGTACATGATCTATAAGTAATACTATTACAAGTCATTTCTGAAATTTGTGATATGTCTCGACCCTAGACAGCCTCCACTCACCTAAACGTTTTTGTAAAAAATAAAAAATTTAAAAAGAAAAGGTGTGAGAGTGAGGAGTCTGGTGGTGTTCACTCTTCACTCTTGAGTCTTCTCAACTCAAATCAGTAGGCTAGGCAGGCTCTGTGACTGTGGTTGGATAATGACCCAAGCCAATAGAAAAGGAGGTTTGGTGTGGTGTGGGTCAACCTTTTTTTTTTTTTCCCTCTTTTTCTTCTGGTTTTATCATCATGTTCATGATTTGATCATTACTTTAATATAAGTGGAAAAATATGTATCTTCTTAGCTTACATTAATATTTTTCAACTAACTTACCTTTCAAAAGCTAGATAATTAAGAACAAATAGCACTATTATTATTATCACTAGTAGAAGTCTAATCCACACTAAAAACCTTAATAAAAAGTTAAATCAAATTCAATCTCTTGATCAAATTGGTGTCAAACGAAACTTATGAAGTGTCTTACGTTTGTTGTGTTCTCAATTTAGTGCGAAGATAAAAAGGGAGGCAAAAAAGAATTCACATGAAAGGTACACTTACTATTTTTAGTAACAACGTCATTCTTGTTTAGGAAGTGAAAAAATTACGAAAAATATGACTTGTGGCTGCTGGGATTCGAGCCCAGGTCTCCACGGCCACAACGTGGAATTCTTACCACTAAACTACAGCCACATTTATGCCAAAGTGGTCGGTCACATTATTAAATCAACGCAACAAGTCTAATTAAGCACTAAAGAGAACATCAAGATATTTATCGCGTAACTATATATTTGTTGAGCATCATATAAACAGGCCCAAAGGCTCAACCAAATTCATTAATAACAGAGGTCTATTTAAGACCCAAGTCTTATACAAGTTATATAAATATAATCAAGGTATGACTCATAAGTTCATAAAAAATAACGCAAGCTCACACATATGCTTATACTCTCCGCCTCTCAAGGTTTACTCTTTTACAGGTCACTCAGACCCCGATTTATATGATTGTTGGATCACGACACATCTTGATATCAACAATATTTATAATTAAGAATTGGAATCCTAGCAAGATTTTAAATGGAATGGATTAATAGCTACCAAAAGAGCCTTCCTTTCTCTTTAGTAACTAAAAAAAAAAAAAAAAAAACTGACCCGGACATTCCTAATCATCATTGTATAAAAGAAAACCATTGCTACCATTCAAATAAAGGACCGAACTTGATTTAAGATTTTGATAAGATAAGCACCGGCAAATTGCAATTGGGAGCACCTCTTCCTCTTGCTTTTCACTTTTCAAGGAGATTAGTGGTAATCTTTCCAATGAAAAGGAAAAAAAAAATTCTATGGAAAATCCATTGTCCTTGTCCACCACAAATTTCAATCAAAACTATCATGTCTATTTAGGTGTTGGTCCCTTCAATGCCAGCCAAAGTTGAGGCAACTTTGGTGGCTACTAAGGGAAGATACACATCCCAATCCCCAATTATGAACAACCCCCCTTATTATTACTATCTTTTTACATTACACTTCTTGAAAATCCCCCACCCCCCACAATCTTTATTCTACCATTAACTTTCATAAAAATGATCAAGTCAAAATGGAATAATCAATTTCCACATTAGGATATTCCTTGTATTAGCCATGAACCTTTGAGCTTTGATTCAACCATTTTGGTTGTGCTTCTACTTTTCACATTATTGTATATATTTCCTAAAGAGATAGTAGCCTATTGCTTTATGCTATAGACAAAAATGGATGAAAGATTTTTAAGAGCTAACAACTACGGCAAAGAGATGGGTATAAACTAAAATCTGTACATGATCTGAGATGGGAATGATTTGTATCGTTTGCTTAACTGGCTTCGGTTCTTGTTTTAGTCTTTCTTTGCTGCATGGTAAAGCTCCAAATAGTCAAGTGCAGGCCGGTTCCAAGACCAGTCTTGCTCCATCACCCTCTTGCACAACGAGTGAAACCATTCCCGACCATCATACCAAGCAGAGATAGCCCTACCGAATTGATGAGTCAATAAACACTACTGAAACCGGATGTTTAAAACATAGGACAGAGCAATAAAAAGGAGGAAGAAGGTAAAAATGCAGCAAATGGCATGTCTTCCCATGCGTATTTACTAATGTTTGAAGTTAGTAAAGAGTAAGGAGACTCGGAAACTAACAACAAATGCATTTTACTAACTTTAGTGCTGAGAAATAAACTCACCTATTGAGGGCATAATCAACTCCAGCACCATCAGGTGCATCGAAATTAAATCCGTTGGGTTCAAGACCTTGTGCTTCTGCTCTCTCCTTATCATGGTCAACATCAAACACAGTGTCGTAAAGTCCTTAAAAAACAAGCAATTGAAATACTGTCAGTACAACTGAGAGTTTCTAGGAACAGAAGCTGAGCATCTCGGTCCAAAAATCATATGCAAGATCCAGACATAACAGGTATCTAAATGTCATTCATGATGCCAGTATACTTCCATGCCTCGCAAAAAGAGATCACTCACATATAAACACATTCAGGAGTTGAGACACTAAAAATATTGTTCAGAGACACAAACTTAAAGGAGAGTATGCACCTCCTGTTTTGCGAACAACAGGTATGGAACCGTATCTCATTGCTGTCAATTGTGTCAGTCCACAAGGCTCAAAGATTGAGGGCACTAGAATGAAATCAGCACCAGCATATATCTGGAAATTAAGGAAAAAAAATGATCCAAATGAGAAGTGCTAGGATAATAATTCAGAGCAGATTAAAGTGAAGAGTGCACACCAAGTGAGAAAGAGGCTCATCATAGGTCAAACAAAGGCGAGCACGATCCGCATGAGAATTATGTAGCTGATTGGCTAAATTTACAAAATCATTTTGGATGCGAGGATCTGGAGCGGAGCCAAGCAATACAACCTGCCACCAACAATTCCATAATTCACTTGTTATGCACTGAGTGAAACAGACAATATAGACGCTAAACTTCCTTGCTTATATTAATTCATTCCAAACATATTGAATAACGTGATTTGTGTATTGTCATACACATGCATGCTCAAGGGAAAGAATAGTCAACTGAAAGCCCTAGAGCACATAAGACTTCCAGATTTCTCGGGTAGAGGCAGGGAAAGAGGAATTTAACCTGTCCATTGCGCTCTAAGGTGCGCCAAATGGCATGCTTGATGAGATGGATTCCTTTCTGGTGAGTTAAGCGAGTAATAATTCCAACCAAAGGAAGATCAGATCTTTTCAAACCAAGCCTTTGCTGCAAGGCCTCCTTTGCAGCTTTTTTGCCTTCAATTACATTTTCTGATGTGTAAGGTATCTGGAACGACAAACATCAGACATCAATAACAACTTGACTAGGCCCTTGAGGCCATTTTAAACTCTTCTGTTTAGAGAATACTAATTGTTAAAATTGCTTTAGACTTTCATCCACAAAACTGTGTTATAAGTTATTGCATGCTATATGATCAAGGCAACAGATAAAAACATCAAACAAAATAAAACTTCAAATAGCATCTCCAAGCTTGAAAAGCAGTTAAAGGTATGAGGGAAATAAGAAAGTGTGAAATTTCCCAATGCATAATCAAGGAATAGGAAGGTTCCTTGTATCAAATATGTATCAAGAAGAACATGTACAGATTATAATAGTTCCTTCTTTTTCTCCTTCCAAGGGTTGAGGAAAAGCTCATAGATGCAACATTTACTAAATATAGGAACATCTACTTACAGGAATAAACTTATCGTTATAGGGGTCCCAAATATCTAAGTCAATTCCATTTATTATTCCATGGAACTTGTAGAGATGAGGAGCAACGGCAGGATTTCCAGCAACCTCCTTTGAGTAGGTGTGTGACACCTGCATCATATGAATATGCAGTAACTCAGACACTATCAAGGTAACAATGTAGAATAAAAGACCATGTTAGATACCATACCATGACTGTATGATGAATTAAGGTAAAAATTCTTATTCCACTGGATTGAATGCATTAAAACAGTTATAGATGTATAACTTACTCAGTATATTCCAAGTCTAGTAAATTATATTCAAGCATCTAGGCAATTATCTGTAAAAATAGATAAACTACATTAAAGACAAGGGTATTTTAGGCACACACCGTAGTAGCTTTGTCTGTGTACGCCATAGCTTTTCCAATGAAGTGTGCTCCAAATTCGAGATTGTGTATGGTGAAGACAATTCGAGTTTTGCTAAGGCCATAATGCATGTAATGGTCCTTAAACAGCCATGCAACTGGGGCACTAGACCAGTCATGGCAATGGATTATATCCTGCCAAGGATTAACCACACTTAACATGGTTAGCATTAGACTTTTCCTTATCCCACACATACTAAAATGTTTTTTTGAGTGAGTGATGCAACCATGACATTCTTCAGTAAGTAAATTGTAAAGCCTACAGAGCTGAACAGCAATACAAGATTGAATTGACATATTTCTAGGAAAAAAAACAATACCACCAAGTATGACAGTGATATCTTAACATATTGTCAAGCATCTCATTTAAATATTTAAGCCAGAACTAGAAGATAATCAAAAACTTACAGGGTGAAATCCACCTTGTTGTAGGAATTCAAGAGCAGCATGACAAAAGAAACCAAATCTCTCTGCATCATTACTGCGACCATATACACAACCAGTCGAAAAGAATCTGCAAGCAACAATAAACCAAAGGTTTTTTTAAATATTTTTTTTAATTAATATTGTTTAACAGAGTAAATACTTCTATTTTCAAGGTACATCATGAGTTTGAGATTACCCATTCTGTGGCTCAAGAAAATAAACTGAAAGGCCTTCTACTTTACCAAACCAAACTTTAATTTCAGTGCCACCCCAAGAAAAGCTTCTTTGGTAGTGAAGGTCCTTTACCTGTATGATAAAACATTCATTTCACATATTTGAAATTATTAAAAAGCCAGTTTGACAAAAATGAAAACAGAAATAAATTTATTCTGTTCCTAATATTAAGATTCAAATGAATGACAGTGAGTAGCAGATTATATGATAATAAACATTTTTAAGCAGCATGCAAAAAAATTGTCCATTAAGAATAGCCAAATAGGGATGAGAGCATGTAAGCCATGTCTGAAGCCTTTTTCTAAGGAAATCCCCAATGGATGTTTATGCAACATTTTGCAAGGATGTCTTATTTAAAGAAAAAAGCACTTCAGCAACCACATGCAAGCTTACAAACAGCTTGCATAGTAAGAAAGAAAAGTCCAAATTTTAAGGAAATTAATACAATCTATCGAATGAAAACAAAAGATGAAAATCTAGCAAAGTGAAAGCAATGAGGCTTACATGGCTAAAATTCAAGCAGTCATACTTTGGAAGAATGATGTCCACGTTGTGGTTTAAATCTTGAACAGCACGAGATAGACTAGTTACAACATCACCAAGCCCTCCAACCTGCAAAGTTATAAAAGGGAAGCAATTGAGAAAAGGATGGATAATGGGAAAATATTGTGGTGGGTTTTTACTACATATATCGCCACAAACTAGAAATTAATCATCAATAGAACTTTGGACATATATCGGGTTAAGAGACCACTACACTCTCTTTTCTGTCTGAGGGGCAGTTCTCTCACCCAACTCTCTAATTTCAGAATACTTTTAATCAGGAAAAGACATGTTCTCTTCATTAAAAGAAAGAATTTGACTGGACTTATAAGCAAAAGAAACCATAACTAGAAAAACCTTGATAGATATCAATGCGATGAAAAGGTTAATGTGCAAAGTTACCTTTGCAATGGGGGCCATCTCAACAGCAATATGTACAATGTGCATTGGTGGCTCTTTTGCAATTCCTCCGAAAACAGGTAAATGGTAATCCATACCATCTTTGTTGTCAAAAATCCCACCATCTTCCCTCTCAGCGAATACAAAGTCCATCATATATGCATCCAACGGAACCTTGACTGTGTAGACACATACAGTAAGTAAGTCCATGCTTCAACACAATCACAAAACATACACAAACCTTGTTGTTTAACTTTTTACTCAAGAGAAGAATGAGGTGTGGTGGAGGTGAAAGTGATAAAGAAAAGCTTTAGTCTCCATTTTGAAAAAGTAAAGCTATAACAGAAAGTGCAAACAGATCCCAAGAAAGTTGACTGAATTTACCAGTGGCTGTTACGTGAGAACCATTATCTGCAGGCAACATTCTCTGAGGTGGTAATGGACCCATACGGTGAGTCCAACGATTAAATGAACATCTGAACCATATTTCAGGTTTTCCATTAAGAACAGTATTGGCAGGATTGTAAAAAACAGTCACTGTGGTTCCAGCTTGAACATCCAGAGGCTCAGTATAAACGATATGCTTTTGAGAAAGCAGAAATCTCTTCAAAGTTCTTTCCTTCATTTCAGCTTTAATACGTGCTGTTTTTTCGGCCTATGACAAAAGAAAAATAAGAAAAACTAATAAATGAATAAAAATGAGATAAGTAGATTTTTTTATCTTTTGTTTCTACCAGAAAACTATTCTCAATTCTCATCAATGTAGATGCAGAAAAGGCATAGCAGTAGCAATCCTCAGTATTCTAACAAGGGTTCAAAAATCACATTCTTGTCATAAGAAGAAAAACATTGAAATGGAGCCAGTAGTAAACAACCTAGGCAACCACATCTCTGTCTCTGCCATCATGATCAGCTAACAACAACCCTAATCTTCGCTGCAATGCTTAAATTTGACGGCCTTAACCTTCTGCGTGGTCTAAGGTGCAGAAATTGACTGTACTTATTCAGAATATAGTTTCAAGGAAACTGACCTTGGCACGCGTGGCCTCTTCTTGTAGTTTCCTCTCGTCTTGAAGCTTCCTAAATATCCGGTGTTCTTCCTCAACCCAGTAAAGATCGTCAGGAATGCTTTTTGGGACAATACCATGGAAGTCTTGACGGTTATTGTTATCATATATCTTGGCACCACTAGGTGGTCCATCAGCAAATACCCAATCCAACACATGGGCTCGGTCAGGTATGACAACTGTAAAAATGTTCCATTTCAATCATATCATGACAAAACACAGAAATGGACCTCCAATTACAAAAATCAACTGTAATTCAAAAGGAATATAATGGTTCTATACCCGGCCAAATCAAAGACATTAAAGAACCCCACAATAGAAGCAGACATTATGTAATTCCTAAACGTAATTTCAATGCAAACAAAATTTTCCATGTAATGAAGTAAGCATGTTTTGTCATAACAATCACTTAACTATCAAAGCTTAAATATTGAATATCCTATACATTAAGCAACATATCATTGTATTTTGACAATTCAGAATCTGGAAATGGGATCCAGAATAGAGCTAGCAAATGGTGAGGATCATTTTTCCTTTTGAGTAGATTCATTCTAGACCGAAACCAACAACAAATGGGAAAAAGGGTAAACTGTTAAAACATACCTTCAGCATACCACCAGTCACCATCCTCTCTCTCTGATCTACTAAGCTTTTCAACAATAGTTAATCCATCACTCCAATTGTTATGCCCCCCATGAATCCAAAGCTCATTGGCATGAGCAAGAGGGCCTGAACTTTTGTTGTAATATAACTTTACCTTGTCCATCCCTTTAAATTCATTAGGCTCTATGAACCAAATATTATCAGCTGATCTTGCAGCCTTCTTCGTCAATTGTTGCAAAACTTCTCGTCTCCTTTTAGTCTCCACCTTTGCTTGTGCTCTGTCTGCTTCACTTGCGGCTTTCTCTGCTTCTCTTCTTCTTTGCTCTTCTTCTTGCTTTTCCCTTTCAGCTCGCTCTTTCGCTAGTGTCTCTAGTTCCCTTCGCTTCTCCTCAAGCAAGAAATCTTCAAATGCAAACACATCCATTCCACCCTCTACAGGTATGCAGAAATCATTTTTATCATTATTGTCGTACACATTCTGCCCATTAAAGAACACGAAATCCATCTTGAAAGCTTCCTTTGGAATATGAATCTGACAAGACCACCAATCCCCTTTGAGATGGGTCTTATTCAACCTTTTAGTGAAAGATCTCCATCGCCAGTCATTAAAGGCTCCCATGATAAGAATATCTGGCTCATTATTCAAAGTGGACAAACTCCTATTGAAGAATATTTCTATATCTTCATCAGGTTTTATAATCTGAGGATAAACAAAAATCTTGTATCCCCTTGAGAAGTTTTCCTCGGCAAGGCCCTCAATTTCCTGTTTACGCAAATTAGCTTCCATCTCCAACTTTACTTTCAGAGCATCTTCAATTGCCTTTTGTTCCATCTCCCTTTTCACTTTTAGAGCATCTTCAATTGCTTTTTCATCAGACTCAACACTTTTGTTTTGGACAGTAACAGTATCATCAGTTCGTTTACCATCCAAATGCTTGCCTTCAGAGGATACATCTCTTGGTGTACTTACAATATCACTTTCCAAAGTAGGTTCTTTCTTCTGTAACCTGGCAACATCTTCAAGACTCTTACCTACACTTCCATTTTCCACATTCGCATTGCTTTTGCCAGCAGATAACTCATTACCCACTGACGGTATAATCTCTTCTGGCTCTTCCAATTCAGCTTCATTTAACTTATTCTTCTGATAAAACTCAACGGTTGATTGTTCCTCTAGAGCAACACTCGATTCAATTTCAATCTTGTTAGGCACTGCTGACTCTCTCAATGTGGAAATGCTTGAATCCTCTTTCTCTCCATTACTCTTTTGTTCCCTCTTCTGGGTGCTTGTTCCAACTTGTGTTTTCGGGGTGAAACCTTTAGGAGCCGTACCTTTAGAACCTGGAGTAGATCTTCTTTGTCTCCTCTTCGAAAAATCTACAAGAAAGCGCCTTTTTTTTAAACGCGTAAAAGATTGGTAATCAAAAGCATTCACTTGAACAAAGTAATTGGTTAGAAACTAACCAGCTGCACTAGCAGTAACTCTATGTGAAAGCCTGCTAGCTGGGCACTGGCTACGCCATGGAGTAAACTGAAACCAATGCATTAAAATTAGAACAACCATATATGAGGTAAAAGCGATTCAAATTCAATTCCATATAATCAGAATAATGCGACGAGCAGACGTAACACTGACCAAACCAAGTAGTATTATGAAACATAGACCAGATTATATGGAAAAGTACTAGAATAAGAATAAAAATCTCACCTAAAACCCATAAAAAAACATGATTTTCATAATAAACAAGAACAACATTTCATTAAATAACCCGACACTCAAAAGCAAAGGACAAATAGTTATCAGAACAACTTATCATTCCAATTAAGAGAAAAGGAACAAAAAAAAACGAATCTTTTAATCATAAAACACCTAAAAAACTCTGCTAAAAAATCATACAAGAACAAGAACACTGAAAACTGAACCCCAAACAACCCAGGAGAAGAAAAAAATAACTTTACCAGTGTGGTTCTCGCAAAAGGGAAGGAACCCAGTGAAGGTTTGATCTTGAAGCAGCCGTTGGTTTGATTAAACACAGCTTTGCAATTCAATGGTCTTTGTACTTGCAAAGACGCTTCCATGGCGGAGTTGAGTTGTCAGAATAGAAGACAGAATGTTTGTAAAAGTACAAGCTTTGCGTCGTGGGAAGAATTTGATTTCACTGAAATCAATAGTTATTTGATTCATTCATGAAGTTGATGATGATCCCTCTAGAACTGTGCACATCTTGAAAACCAAAACAAAAAAAAATATCCCAAAAAAATAATTACAAAAATCCAAAGTTTTAAATTTACAAAAACAGGGGAGAGAGAACATAGAAGTGACTCATGGCTGGGCTGATAATCAAAAAGAGTCCTAGAATCTCAGCCATAAAAGACTACAATTTTAGAATGTTTTGCAATCTAACTTACCCAAATTGTTTGAAAGTGTGATGACCGTTGGTCTAGGATAGTTGCTTGATCCTAGGGTTGAAAACGAGTTGAAAAGGATATTTTAAGAGGTTTGGCTGCAGAGTAGGGTAGCCCTTAATTTATTTGAAGATTTCTTAATTAAGAAAATGAGAGATAGTAGGCTTTTTAGAGGCTGTTAGACACTTTAGACCGTGAAAGGTGAGATAAAAGAAGAACCGTAGAAATATTTTAGAGAATCAACTCAAGAATAGACACATCAAATTGAAAGATGCCATGTGGGCACACTTTATTGTTTGCTTAAGAAAAATCCCACCATTATTTTAGTTTGGTTTGTCCTTTATTCCTATTTTTAACGTTAATTATTTTGATTGCTCGTGGGATTACTGGTTCTGAATAGGAAGGATATGTTTCCTACATTTAATTCCCAACCTTCCATGGAAATTTTGAAGCTTTGCAAACCAAGAGAGCAAGCAAGCAACATGTGAACTTCTCTATTATCAAAAACCCTTTTCACTTCTTTATCTGAGATTAATGCAAATTAATTAATGTATTATTATTGGCTTTAAACAGTAAAAAAAGTGGATTTATGTGTAAATTGCCTTCTTTAATGGCAGAGTTTAGCACATGTTTTCCCTGATTACTTTGGTTATAAAATTAATATGGCAATGAACATATTCAGTAGGGAGGAGCTTTGCTTATCAAATAGGGCAAGCCCAGAAAGGGAAATGGTCAAGCAGATTCATATGGCTTTATGAAGGATTCTATGCTGTTTGTTGCTTTTGTCTGATAAACTGCACAATCATTCAAATTTCTAAATTTTAAGCTAGATTGCTAGTGAAGAAATTAAGATCCTAAATGTCCTAATAATAAAAACATGGAATTAATTAGGACACAAAAACAAAACAATGGAGTAAAAACTTGTGATTGAACAGAACATAGCATATCAGAAGAAAAACAAGTCAATTACAGCAAGAATCTACCTTGAGAAGAGCGCTTTAAGGTAGTATTTGTTAAGACAAGAGTTTGGCCCTCTTAACAGTTCTGAGAATTCATTCGTTAAAGCCTTGATTCATTCATCAGTTTTGTTTCAAGAAGACAGCTTTTTTTTTTTTTTTTCTTAGGGGTATTCTGTTTGAGGAAGACATTAATTTTGACCAAATAAATTACTAACATCTAGACAGAGTACTATTTTTGCTAAATAGTTATATCATAACCAAGAGAAGAAAGTTAAACAGAGCCTCTTTGTACGAAGACGGTATATAATATATATTATTAAAATTTTCTCGCGGGTCGGATCTGAATTAGTCAGGGTTAAGTTCTGGATACCGGATGAGGTACACAAAAAAAGTATTAAAATTTTCTAAACCCTTTTTAGGATTTAACCGACTTTAAAAATTTTTTTAGTTCTCTTCTAATTATGAGGATAGCTTGGACCATACGGTAGCTTGCAATTAACGTTTTGTTTCCTCCTTTCTTAGGATTGAGAACTTCATCAGTGGCCATTTAACCCCTGTTTTTCACTTATCAAAACAAGGGAGCTTTCATTGATGGTCAGCTCTCTTCATTGGATATCTTTCGAATGGGATTTTGGCTTTTGATTAAGAGACTGAGTGTTTCCACCAATTTCCCTCGACCTCGACCTCGACTCCCCAAAGTTATTCCTGTTTGAATAGCTTGGCACTTCTTGATAAAAGATTACATATGCTTGCCAATCCATCACCATTATCGTAGTCTTGAGTTAGTTTTATCAATTAATTTAATAATTTGATTGCCTGGTTTGGTCACTTTTATTATTTTAGCCCGGCTGAATATACTTTCTTTATTACTAGAAATGTGATTTCAGGATAGAAAAGTTGCTACTGATTTGTGGTAGAAAGAGTGCACAAAAGGAACTGATTAGGGGAAAAAAAAAGATTTTACTGCTGCATTTTCTATAAATGATATGTAATTTTGAGGAAGACATAAATTTTGATTTGAACAAATAAACATTTAGAGTACTATATTTTTTGCATAAATAGATATAATAACCAAGAGAAGAAAGTGAAACTCAAATTTGGGAACCAAGATTTCACCACCTACTAAGGGGAGGAAATAGGGGCAAGCATTAACAGACTAAATCAGCTGAATGGGAAGCAAATTAAGTGGATCAATTGGTATAAACTCCAAACTAGGATCATTATTAATTATACATACAAAGATGGGTAGAAGAAATGCTCTTCTATTTGGATTCCAAAACACATTGCAGTTCTCATTGTGCAAAGAGTGTTTATACGCATTTGAGAATTACAATGCCAAAAAGTATCATATCTGCAATTCTGCATAAGTTTTGTTCATAAACAAGCATATATAGGAATGAATAAGGGAAAATGCTCATAATTTTTTATACCTACAAAGAAACACAATTTGTTGGGAAAAGAAGAAAGGCCTTAAAAGTTCATTTAGACCAAAGCATCGGCACCAGCAACAATCTCCAATATCTCTCCAGTGATTTTCGCTTGACGCTGCCTATTGTAAATAATAGACAAAGTCTTTTTCAATTCCACAGCATTATCAGTAGCACTGCTCATGGCACTCATCCTAGCAGCAAGCTCACTTGCTAATGATTCCTGCAAAGCCCTCAAAATCTGGCTGTTGAGATACAGAGGCAACAAAGCATCAAGAATCTGAACTGGGTCTTGTTCAAATTGCAAAATGGGAGAGAAATCCGCTGCCTCAGTCCTTACAACATCTCTCTCAACTGTCAGTTTCCCTTCTTTTGTTGTCAATCTGAAGAACTCATCCTCAGCAGCATCAACACAAACCCCATTTACATCACAGATTTCTCCCTTTGGTGACAGTGGAAGCAAAGTATGGATAACAGGATCTGACTTAACCAAAGACACAAACTTTGTGTACAAAAGCTCAACTTTATCAACTTCTTCACTAACAAAAAGTGAAAAAACATCATCTGCAATTGCCTGAGCTTCTTTAGCTGTAGGGAGATTACTTCCTTCTAGAAACCTGTCAACTGGAATATAAGGCCTACGGCTAAAATATGAATTACCCTTTTTCCCCACACTAATGACAGTATATTCAAGTCCAAGCTGCTTCAATTCTGCAATTCTTGCTTCGGCTTTCTTGATGATATAATTGTTGAAACCTCCACAAAGACCACGATCTCCTGTAACAACAACCAAGGCAACTTTTTTAACAGGCCTAACGTTTGTAAGAGGAGCATCGATGTCTTCAGTTTGGAGCTGTTCGTTGATGTTGTAAAGAACTTCAACCAGAGACTCAGAGAAAGGTCTTCCATTGACGACAGCTTCTTGAGCTCTCCTGACTTTAGCAGCAGCAACAAGCTTCATGGCTTCGGTGATTTTCTGTGTGTTCTTTACAGACTCAATACGATCTCGAAGCTCACGGAGACCGCACTGAATTGGGGTTACAGTTGATGATCTTGAAGGGTTACAAGTGGTTGAACTTTGAGAAGGAAGCTGGAAAGGGCTGAAGAAGGAACGGTAAGAGAGTGATGAGGTGTCAGAAAGAGAGGGTTTTGAGGATACCCACATTGTCAGATTTGAAGTAGCCATGGTTGACAATTGGTTTCTGGAGCTCTGCAAGAAGAGAAGAATTACTCTAACGAGAGCAAGAGAAGAGGTTTTTTCTCTATGGAGTTTGGTTTCATTCAATAACCCAAAATTGTTTTTTTGTTCAAAGTCTTATCTTTTCGTGTGTTGGAGAGTGATTTTTGTGCCTATGGAGGAAATGAAGAGGGAATGAGTGGAGGGAGAGGGAGGGAATGGATGAGGTTTTGGGATAAGGATTTTGACCGTTGGAGATTGCTTGGGACAGGAATTTGATTCACTGTTCTTTCCACCATTACATCCTGATGGGACCTATCTGATGTGGCGAGATCTGATTGGTGTTATTTTGGATCTTAATTTGATACTATAGATATAGCCTCCCTGCTGTTAAAGGTATATACGGTTCCATGAAGGTAGATCCTCCAAGTCTCAACATCAACATAGGAAAATACCGTATGCTTTAACTTAGTTAATTTCAAGTATCAACAAAAGAATTCATCCCTATGTAGCAAAAAAAAAGAAAAAGAAAGAATTCATCCCTATGAAGAATTTGGGTAAATAAAGCCAGCAACTTCAGGTAGCAACAGTTCATCTTCTGTAAGAATCGTTTGAGAAAGATCAAATGATCGAGCTTCCATGGGAAAACATTTCATTACAGAAAAACCAATGTAGTCCCTTGGACGGACATGTTGCAAGTGTAAACTAGCTTCAGACATTAAAGGGGGAAAAAACAGAAACAAAAGAAGACAGTAACAAGTTTCAAGGCCTGACAATCATGGGCCTTTACACTATTGGTCCAAATTTGCGCACAATCTGCATCAGAACTGAAATGCCTGTATATGGGCTCATTTCAGATCAGTGTTGCTTGAGCTGTAACTTTCAATCTCCAATATTTCTTTGGAGAATCAGAATGAATAAGAAGGGGAAGAAAACAGGACTGAAGACAAAAAGGCAAGGACTCAAACTGTCAAGATTTGAACCAGTTCAGGCCATCCAATTTCTATTGATCAATAACAATTGACATCCGGCTTATGAATCTCTCATTACCAAAATTATCAGTTCTGATGAATGAATATTAAGAATGGAAAATTTAAACCAACTGAACTACCATCATAGTTAGAAAGCATAAAAACTAAACCCAACTCTCCTCATTTCCTTCCCCAAGAAGGGGGATCACGATAGCCTGGTACGTCTGCCTGTCAGGAATAACTCCATTCAGCACCATGTAGTCATGCAATTCAATCACTTCATCTGGACTACACTTCTTAGCAGAACTGGTAATAAGTATCGTGTATGTTATAAAATCTGGTAACGGGCCTTGCAGAATCATTCTCTTCATTAGTTCTTTTGCTTGTTGAATGCATCCAAACTTGCAAAGACAGTCTATCAATGTGTTGTAAGTTACTATGTTTGCTGACTTCCCTACCTTTCTCAACTCCATGAACATAGCAAAAGCCTCATCAATGTCACCACAGCCACAATAACCACTTATCAGAGTGTTATATGTTATGACATCAGGTAAATCCATACTCTGTAATGAATCTACCATCCGTCTTGCAACATCCATTGACATCTCCTTGCACAATCCATTAAGAATAGAGTTATATACTACCATGTTGGATTGTTTCTCTACCTTTACCATTTTGTCGTAGATCTGAACAGCACTTTCTACCTTCCCTACCTTGCAGTACCCATCAATTATAGCACCGTATGTGACCAGGTCAGGAACTAAACCATGGACAAACATGCTGCCAGCAAGTTGCATGGCTCCTGCTATATTTCTGCTCTTGCAAAGGTAATTGATGAGGATATTGTGAGAGCATGTGTCTTCAATTAGATTCATCCGTAAAAGCTGCATATGAAATTTAAAAGCTTGGACCATATGGCCATTTCTGCAAAGTCCCTCTATGATAGTGGAGTAGGTGAATTTATCAAGGCATACATGCTTGTCAATCATGTTAGCTAATACTGAGGAAGCTCCCTCTAAATCGCCTTCCATGTAAAGCCAATAAAGAATTGAGTTATGAACAACAGTATTAGGCATCAAGCCCCTTTCAACCATTTCATCACAAAATCTCAGTGCCTCCACCAAATAACCTTTTCGAGCATAACCATCTACTAAGGTTGCATAGGTCCATACATCAGGTTTGACACTGGCCTTAATCATGTCATTACGCACTTCTTCTAGGACTGCAACTTTACCCATTTTGCAAAATCCATTGATGAGAGAATTAAAAGTCACACAATTCGGTGAAACAGAGTTTCCTGACATAAGTTCCATCTTCCTAACAAGCTTCAAGGCAAGCTCTATTTCACCCATCCTACAAGCCCCATTAATTATCATGTTGAAAGTAACAACATTAGGCCAAATCCCACTCTTCAACATCCGATAAAACGTAGAAATTGCTTCTGGCAATTTACATTCCTTACAAAGAGCATATACAACTAAGTTAAAAGTATTCACATTATCAGTATATCTGTAAGAAACCATTTCTTTATACATGTTCCAAAATCTATCAGTTTCATTTAACTTCAAAAGATGACTCAAAAAGTTATTCCAAGCATGAATAGTCACAAAATGACCCTCCATTCTCAACTTCTTAATGACTTGATAAGCACCTTCAGTATCCCCATACTGAGTGCAAGCTCTAACCAATGCATCAAAGACTGCTGGACTTGAATCACACGATTCATAGCTATTTAACAAACCATCCAAAATTTCCAAGGGGGTCATCCCATTCACATGCATTAAATCCTTCATTAGAGATAATGCATCATCGAATTTCCTGGACTTGACCAACACATGAACTAAAACATAACATGATGTAAATGAGGGTGGGAAACCTTTCTTCTCTCCAACCCAATTGTAAAATTCCAAGGCTAATTGAGGCGAGTTCTGAAACTCGCGAACAACACGACTCACCAATGAATTTGTAAGACTTAAAGACACTTGCTCCAAAAATTTCCATCTCCTATGTTTTAAATTGACGCAAATTGCTTTGAAGACAATGTCTTCACTATTTTTCGGGCAAGAGAATTGCTTACCTACATGCAAACCTCGGCTGAAAAGTCTTCTTTTGGACAAAAAAGAGCTCAAAACCATAGAAAGATTGGTACCCAAATCATCAAGTGGACCCAATTCATCTAATGGTCCTTGTTTCTGTAACAAATAAGAAAACTCACATCATTTAGCACCGGAAAAATCTTCAGTACACTTACAGCAAGAAACAAAACAAAAAAGAGCTGAAAAGAAGTAATACCTTTTAAAGCTGCTTCTTCGAAGAGCATAGACACAGTGGTAAGGAAGAAAGAAACAAGAAAAGAGACCAGAGTTGTCGAGACGGTGTCAGCGGAAGACGGGAAGTGAAAGAAAAGAGACCATAGTTGTCGAGACAGTGTCACGGAAGACAGGGGGATGTGATTTTCAGGTTTCGTTTCCCGGTCCGGCGGTCCGGTATGTAATATGAGGAAGGGGAGTTCCTATGTGGGCTTATCATATGTGTGGGCTCATAGTCATAGCCTCATATGATTCCTGATTCTGGGTTTTAAGTTGTCCACTTTTTTCTTCGTTGTTTGTCCAATGGGCTTAAGTTGGATTGGGTTCTTTGCTACTAAACTTCTTTTTGGTGTTAAAATACATTGGATTGAGGGGAGTCGGGGAAGGGAAAGGAAGGGAAAGTAAGTAACTATTAGTAATTTTCTTGTACCATTAATTTCTGGGTTATCAAGAGCAACATTTTCCTATATGTTAGGATTAGGGTTAATTTCGACGAGTGCTACTAATTATTGAAGGATATTCCGCTGCTTGCGAATGGAGAAAGGTCCCTTGAGAAGCTGGTGAGATGTAGTAAGTGCAAGGCGGTTTTTCATTTTTCCTTCAAATGTACCCCGCCCCCACTGGAGACTGGAGAGACAAGGCACCCAAAGCTAATTACCATTGGAAGAATTTTATTTTATTGTGGGATTGGATATGATATATTTTGCTATAATGATTTATTGTGGGATGGACTCTGAATTAGCAGAGTGTTTTTTTTCCTTGGCAAAAAGAAGCCAACCAATGGTCCATGTGTTTTGGAGGGTGAAGCATTTCGATTTCAGCAGCTCAATGACAAATATATAGTAGCTCCAATGCAAATGTTACAGACTGGGAAGACTTGCCACACCAAGTCAAAATTGTTATGAGGCTGACCCATATCCCCTGCATTCAAGAATCTTGCGACACCAATGCAAAATTGTTATAATGTCCAGCAAAAGAAGAATCACAAGGGAAGTGACAGCAATAAGTTGGAATTACAACCATTTTTTGTTCTGTTCTGAGTTCTGACCCATGCCTTGAATTTGCAATCAAGTCAAGACTCTTACTGGTGCAATACCCTTGGAGGATGCCATTAATAATTGCTAATATCCAACTGCCTACCTGAAACTAGAATTGAACATGCAAACCTGTACAAGACCCTTGTTAGAAGAAGGATTTCAATTTGCCTTATCAGTCTTCAAAACAACATTACGGATACTTGTTAGTCTTAGTTCTCATATATACTTTTGATAAAAGTGCTTCAGAGAAGTGGAGTGGGCTTGCTTGGTGGTGTGACAACGTCTCCACATTCCCCCGTTTTGGCTTTGGACTAGACATGTTTGGTAGTATTGAATGGGAAATAAGGACTTTGATTACCAAAAATCACACACACCAAGCATGTCATTTTTAGGCTTTTCATGGTAATAACCACCATAAAAGATGTAGGGAAGATTTCAAGACAAAATAATAAAATCTTACCCTCCTTAATTTCATAGATGGCCTCAACACAGAGGGGGTTGAGATCAAGTGTCTCAAAAAGCTTTTCATGTGCTATTGAATTGATTAAATTAAGCACACAACCTATTTGGCCAAAAAAAAACCTAATTAGGCTTAGTATGGTACTACAAGGCTTAGTATGGTACAACCTAATCTGTTATTTTGTATGCTTACGCTTCCTTTATCAACCACAAATGGGCTTTGTAATAACCAATTCATTTCAATCATACGAGGTGTTCTAAGAAGGAAATGAGAGAATAGAAAAGCGAAAGATAAAATCCCACGAAAATAAGTTTTGCCTTAATTACAAAAGGACTAGAAAAAGTTTAATATCCAAAATCCAAAATTAACACATCATGATGAAAACACTTAATATCCAACATCACTCAGAAAGTTTAATATCCAAAATTCAAACACTCAGAAAGTTTAATATCCAAAATTCAAAATTAACAAATCATAATCGCAGCAGCGGAAGCTCAGCCGCCAGGAAGCTCATGTTCTGACTGTCCTTTTCCAATCTACAATAGGAGACTTGGTGCTGGTAAACCTAAGCTCAGCCGCTCATCCTCTGTCATTATCGGGAAGCTCATGTTCTGAATGTCCTTTTCCAATCTACAATAGGAGACTTCTATAATATCTTGTTGCTGGTAAACCTCTGTTCGGAAAGTTTCAGTGATAGCATTTTCACGAGCTTGAAAAGTAATGAAAAAGGCGTAACCAGCACCAGCATGTTTCTCGCTTGCCTTCTCTATCTTCAAAAACTCATATTTGGTATTCTAGGAAAAAAACTTAATTAGGATTGTTTTCAAAGATATAAAAAAAAAGATCTTACAGAATATAAAATTTGGAGAAAATGTAGGAAAAAAGAAGCACTATGATCTTACATATTTCGTATTGAAGGAATCAATGGCCCGATTACAGAGAGCGTCGAGACCATTCTTAGAATAATCTTCATAACGTATGGGTCTGATTGTGCTTGCAGGAATCCGAGTCAGTCTCTGCAATTTTGTTTGAAAGAATATATTAGGAATGAAGAAGCATCAAATAAACCAAAAACAAAACTATTCCAAATACATAAAACAAATCATGTTCCAACATAGGTTGATATTAGGAGGAGATTGGAGGCTTACGTACAGACATGATTGATTTAAAATGAGACATGATTGCCTGATCACGTATGCGATTGTCTACAAAATTCCGCGGAGGCTCGGAAATTGACCAGGAAATAGGAGGCTTAATTGACCCGGAAATAGGAGGCTTACGCTCGGGAAGACCATAAATAGAAGCAATATTATCCCCTTGAGTTTTTTCAAGATGAGACATGGCAGACATGATTGAGGAATCTTTGATTCCAGATTCAATTGTTTCTATTGCATCTTTGATCCCAGTTTCCATTAAATCTTTGATCCCAGATTCACTTAAATCTTTGATCGCAGGGTCAATTGTTTCCATCGAATCTTTGATTGCAGGGTCAATTGTTTCCATGGAATCTTTGATTCCAGAGTCAATTGTTGTTTCCATTAATGCGTTACGCTTGACTCCGCCGCTTCCAGATTCACATCGGCCACGCTTTCTATTTGGTAGAATATCCCATTCAGTTTTTTCATCACGAGACATGGCAGATTTTTCCAGATGTGACAGGGCAGACATAATTGAGGAATCAACAATTGCACACAGCAAGGAATTGATCTGGTTACAAAAGCCAATGTTAGTGATCAAAATTGAATGACAGCGCAGTAAAATTTAAATCTTTGTTCTATCAAAATTTAATAAGAAACAAGAACATCACATAAAATTATATTTGAGAAAGTGAATTAAATCCATATACATACACAGAAAAGAAGCATACAAATAAACAGATAAAGGGACTTTATGATATCGAGAATCACTGAATCAGACATTCTAACAAAGAAGCCTTTTTGATGTTTTCTAAAAAAAAAACACAGATAAAAGAAACAGAGGAATTAGGGTTTAAGGGTAGGGTTTAGGGGAAGCAAACCTGTTCGGGAGAGAGTGAAAGTTAAGTTTTGGTCGAGGGAGAGTTAGAAGAGTATGGTCAAATATAGGGTGCTTTTATAGGGGCGATCCGTGTAGGGGCGGCGGTGTCTCACAATAAAGTTTAATTAGCGTGATTTTAGCCAAAAGGAAATATGTATGGAGACGGTGTCACCGCCAAGCAAATCAACTTCTCCATGTTACAATTGGAGAGCTAATGAGAATGTCGACGTTTATTTCTCAAGTTTTTTTACTATAAAACGTGCACATATTTAGTTGGGGAGTTATATATGTTCTCATTAAGTCATAATACACTATGCACATTCAAACGCTTTGATTATCAAAAATCACACACACCAACCATGTAATTTTTAGGCTTTTCATGGTATTAGTTATATATGAATCATATAATAACCACCATTTATGTAGGGAAGGTTTGAGTTTTTGACCAAACTAATGTGATTTTTAAAAATAATTCCCAAACTATTGTACTTTTAAAATTAAGGCAAATTATATAATACACCGGCAGTGAAGTTTAGCAGACTACACAAACGGGTCCTGTAGGGTGACATGTGTTCTCTAGGGACTAGATTGAAATATTTAAAACTTAATTAATTAAAAAAATGGACATGTGTCAACTCCACAACCCGCTTGTGGAGTCCAAAATTTACACCGCCGGTGTATCAAATAATTACCCTAAAATTAATTCCCAAAACATTGTATTTCATGCCACATCCTCATCATGTCATTGCCACATCATGTTTTCTTATTTCTTATAAACAATTAGAAAATTAATGTCAAAAAAAAGAAAATCACAATTAGTCTCAAATTTTTATCTCCATCGCCTTCCTTATTCTTTCTTGGTCTAATTTCTTATAAACAAATAATCATCAAAATTGATGATTTGAGTCTCGCGGGGTGGATGGGAACACTTTTCCGGTATATGAACTAAACCCACCCATTTCCTCTTGTGCCAAAAAAAAAAAAAAAGGCCATTTCCTCTCCAACTCCATCTCCCAATTTTTATTTGATCCAATAGAGAAGGTATAATTTTTTGGTGTTAAAAAAAATGAATAGTTTAGAAGAGTGATTAAAACTTGCAATAGTAACTAGAATTTGGAATTGGGAGATTTGGACTTTTGATGAAATGTCTAAATTGGGAGATTTGGTAATTCGGGAAAGAGCAAGGTGATATGTGTCGAGAGTGAGTTGCAAGAACGAGTGTGTATTGTAATTTGAGAGTTTGATCAATAAAATTTGTTTCTTCCCACCACGCTTTCTCCAACAGTCTTGAGTTTGTTAGTGGCAAATTAGGTGAGGGTTCTTAATTAATTAGTTTTGCAGATGTTTTGGATGGATTGGAGACATATCCTTCAATACCAGCCTAACATATATGAGATCATTTGATGAGCTTTCTGATGATGGACAAGTCTATGATTATGAGATCATAGTTACAACAGACAGAGCAATGAGGCAAGGAGGCGACCTGTGCTGAAAAAGATGGTTATACGTATTACTATTTGCACTTTTTAAAGACAATCACAGAAGCCAACTCAACAATATTGATGCTTTGAGGAGATGGGTTGAAATAATCAGGGAGGAAGATGTACCAGATGAGACAAACAATATCAGGACTTCAACTTAACCCCATATTTTACAAGAGATGTTAGCGAATGGGATAACCAATTATATATAAAGATGTACCAGATAAATTTTTTCATTCAGCATCATTATTGATTAACACATGTGAAGAACATGAATATTTTCCGACTAACTTCTTCATTCGCATTCATTTTAAACAAGAGGAGAGTCCTATTTTTCTATTTTTATGTATGTATTGTAGAACATCCACATTCTGTTTTGGGAAAAAATATACCTAATAGCTATATATGCTTATATCAAAATAAGATAGTTTCTTCACCATATATATATATAGATTATAGCATAGCAAAGGTTTGACTTAATTATAAAAACACGAGAAAAAGTTTAACATCCAAAATCCAAAATCAACACACGATAATGACCCACATGAGTTCCATCGGATCTTCAAGCATTAGCCTTCATCAATTCACACGAGAAGAATTTTATTTCTACACCTGCAAAATTCTTCCAAACCCTTGTTTGGAAAATTCGGACATGAACATCTTGACGCGCTTGAAAAGTAATGCAAAAGATGTGTCCAGCTCCACTATTCCTATAATTTGTCTTCTTTATCTTCAAAAACTTATATTTGGTACCCTGAGAGGAAAGAAACCTTAATTAGAATAGATATAAAAGATTTGGATAAAATTATGTAAAAAAAAAAGCAATTGTTTTCGAAGATATAAAAGATTTTGATAAAATTATGTACGAAAAAAAAAGCACTAGATAATATAAGATTCAGAAAAAGAAGCACTATGATCTTACATTGTTCTGATTGAAGGAATCAATTGCTAGAACACAAAGAGGGTGGAGACCAAACTCCTCAAAACCCTCTTCATCCCGTATGGTTTCGGATGATCCTCCCCCACAAGGAACACGAGTAGCACGAGGAACCCTCTGCAATTTTAAAAGATTAGATTTAGAAATCAAGAAGCATGAAACAAACCAAAAACCAAAAATAAAACTAATCCAAGTACATACAACAAATCATAATCCAAATAAAACTATTCGAACATGATAATACCAATGGTTTAAGAACATTCAGAGGGGCCTGCGCCCCCGGATCTTTGACGCCAGATTCACGCTGGATCTGCTTGACTCCGTTTCTATAATTACGTACAATATCTTCCGATTTTATCTTTTTTTTCTTAAGATTCTGAGACATGCCACGCACCCCGCTTCTATTACGCTTGACTCCGCTTCTATTACGTAGAATATCTTCCGTTCTAAGATTATCTGTCCTATTATGTAGGATATCTTGAGACATGGCAGACATGATTGACAGAGAAAGAGGAATCAACAATTGCTCACAGCAAGGAATTGATCTGGATTGGCTTTGGTTACAAAAGTCAATGTTAGTTACTAGAGTGAGTGATTAAAATTAAATGACACTGCAAAAGTAAAATTAAAATCTTTGTTCTATCAAAAACAATTTAATTATTAAATAACAGAAACAAGAACATCACATAGAAAATTATATGTGAGAAAGTGAATTAAATCCATAAGGAATATAGCTGACAACAGGGAAAAAAAACACATAGAAAAGTGGAAGGAAAGCATACAAAATAAAGCGATAATCAGAGATGCAGAGAAAGAAAGCCAATTGATATTTTATCAAAACAAAAAAACGATAAGGACGCAAGAAATAAGAGGGAAGAAAAAGAAAAAGTAAAACAAAAGATAAAAAGATGAGGAAGCAAACCTTTCTGGGAAGGCGAGGGAGAATTCAGTAGAGTTTATAATACAACTTGTAGATTGTTTGTTTAATATATATATATAGATAGAAAATCGGTCATAGGTCCTAACCCAATTAGGAAAATTAGAAGATTCCAAATCATTAATTGGAAAAAAATATGAGAGGCTGCTGGAAAGGAAAGTTAAGTAACTAGTAGTTTTCTTATTACTAATGCACGATTAATTTCTGGGTTATCAAGAGCAACCTTTTCTTATATTTTAGGATTATGGTTAATTCCGGTTCTCAAAAAAAAGAAAAGGATTATGGTTAATTCCGACGAGTGCTACTATAAAAACCCTTTAATAGTCTTCAATTTTTGAAACGCTAAGCGCTCTATTCCAAACGAAATCCCGTATATATGTGTTCTCCCTACCTTCTTTCTATCCCAATATGTCTAATTGGGATGCTACGTCGTATTGTATAGATTGATAATTTTGGTTCATTCATCCTTTTTTTGCATTGCAAGATCTTTAATTATTTTGGTTTTTTCTTGCACATATATATATATATAGATTATAGCATAGCAAAGGTTTGACTTAATTATAAAAACACGAGAAAAAGTTTAACATCTAAAATCCAAAATTAACACATGATAATGACCCACATGAGCTCCATCGGATCTTCAAGCATTAGCCTTCATCAATTCACAAGAATAGAGTTTTATTTCTACACCAGAATGAGCCTTCCAAACCCTTGTTTGGAAAATTCGGACGAAAACACCTTGACGCGCTTGAAAAGTAATGCAAGAGGTGTATCCAGATCCACTACCCATATATTCTGCATTCTTTATCTTCAAAAACTTATATTTGGTATCCTGGGAGGAAATAAACCATAATTAGAATTGTTTTCGAAGATATAAAAGATATTTTAATAAAATTATGTACCAAAAAAAAGTAATTATTTTCGAAGATATAAAAAATTTGGATAAAGTTATGTATGAAAAAAAGCACTAAGATTTTAGATAATATAAGATTCAGAAAAAGAAGCACTATCATCTTACATTCTTGTTATTGAAGTAATCAATGGCCAGAACACAAAGAGGGTGGAGACCAAGCTCCTCAAAACCCTCTTCATCCCATATGGTTTCGGATGATCCTCCACAGCCACAAGCAACACGAGGAACCCTCTGCAATTTTAAAAGATTAGATTTAGGAATCAAGAAGCATCAAACAAACCAAAAACCAAAAATAAAACTATTCCAAATACATACAACAAATCATAATCCAAATAAAACTATTGGAACATGATAATACCAATGGTTTAACAACGTTCAGAGGGGCCTGCACTGGATCTTTGACGCAAGATTCAATCTGCTTGACTCGGCTTCTATAATTACGTACAATATCTTCCGTTTTTATCTTTTTTTTCTTAAGATTCTGAGACATGTCCCTTGTTTCCATTGCAGCACTTCTTTTCTTAAGATTATCTGTCCTATTACGTACAATATCTTTCAGATGAGACATGGCAGACATGATTGACAGAAGAAGAGGAATCAACAATTGCTCACAGCAAGGAATTGATCTGGATTGGCTTTGGTTACAAAAGCCAATGTTAGTTACGAGAGTGAGTGATCAAAATTGAATGACACTGCAATAAAATTTAAATCTTTGTTCTATCAAAAACAATCTAATTAAGCCATAATTAAATAACAGAAACAAGAACATCACATAAAAAATTATATGTAAGAAAGTGAATTAAATCCATAAGAAATATAGCTATCAGCACAGGGAAAAAAGACACATAGAAAAGTGGAAGGAAAACATACAAATTATAAACATATATAAGGGACTTTATGATCGAGAATCAGACATGCTGAACAAAAGATTAAAAAGATGAGTAATTAGGGTTTAAGGGAAGCAAACCTTTTCGGAAGGGGAGGGAGAATGCTGAGAGGGTGAAAGTTATTTTTGGATTTGGTGGAGCCGTGAAGGAATATAGTATGGTTTGCTTTTATAGGGGCGATCCGTATAGAGGCGGTGGCGGTGGCTCACAATATAGTTAAGCGTGATTTAGAGTCAAAATATACAGCTTATGTTGTAAAGTATTTTTCTTAAAAAAAAAAAAAATTCTTGGCTTAACTTGTTTGAAAAACAATGTCTCTATTATGTGCTTGCTTGATTTGTGCTGTAGGAAAACTCTTCCAGGAAAGGAAAGTGAGGGAAAATATCAGCAGAGCCAAAGGCTATAGCTAGCAAGGCTCATTGGCTCAAACAAAGTTGAAAAATTTGAAGCAAAACAGGGGAAATTCAGGTGAATTTTGAAGTTGAACATTAATGAACATCAATGTTCATGACATATGGGGTTCAACTCAAGACTTTCATATATAGAGAACTAAATTTGTTGAAGAGGTTATTTAAACATTAAAAAAAAAAGTCAAAACCCAATTATGACAAGACTAAAATTCAACTAAATGAACAACAGAACAGACCACTTTTCATGGAGATGGGCAGCTTTGAAACCCAGATCAAAAACCAGATTTCAAGAAAAGAAAAATTTACATGTCATCCATGAACTTGGTAGAAACCTAAAAAGGAAGGGTAAAGTTGAAGTTGAGATCATTGCTTGATAGGCACTAAGCCAAATATGAGATTAGGCACCAGTTTATTAGAAGCACTTAAATTGTGATACCAAAGAACTTAAAGACAGCACCCTTGCAGCAATTTTCAAAGTGGTGCTATATTAAGTACTACTAATTAATGATTTACAGCAAGTTAAAACCAAGCTGCCAAATCAAGATTCTGCTGCAGCAACTAAAGCCATCTGCAACCTTAGACCGTTTGAACCATCTGCACTATGCTATTTTGGCTTTGCTATAAATAATCGGAAAAATAAAATCATATGCACCGAGAAGCAACTTAAAATAAAGTAAAAGCATTAGGAAATCGTATCTCAAAGTAAGGGTGGTGACATCTTAATGTTGAGTTATTAATAATTACTCACACGATTGCCAGCATTCAGCAAGTTCACCTTCTCCGACTTAAAAAACTCATACTTAATCAGTATATAGGGTGTATAAAAGATGCAGAGAAGATTTAAAGAAAAAATAATAGAAACATACCCTCCTTTCATAGATGGCTCAACACACAGGGGTTTGAGTATCAAGTAAAATCACATTTAAACTAATGTGAAATATCTATAATGTAATATAGTAATGTAATACTAATTCTTAAAGGAAAAATATATATTATTATTATTATATAAATAAAAGCAAGCAGGATTTATCTCACTAAGAAACAGAAAAGCTTAAGCCAGCTTTAATTCTTGCCGAAGAATCCTTCATGTATGGCCTAAAACTTGACTCCACTCCATGCTTCTCCACTTCTGAGCAGATTTTGTTGGCTACCTGAAAGAAAGCGATGAAAAAATGTAATTCAGAAACAAATTTAACTTAAATTTAGCTGAAAAATCAACCACCCCCAAGACAAATTTCAAAGTCTAGCCGTTACAAACCTCGGTTTCAGAAAGTTGAGTAGCACTCTCATTGGAAGTTCAGTTGTAGACTTTTGGCATATCTTATATCATTCATAAGCCTAATTAAGTCATTATGGGTGAAACTTTTATTAGGTTCAAGACTGATAATGGCATGGCACAGAGAAAGAGAGTTGTGTGAACTGATGCCACCCCTGTCAGTCCAGAAACTCAAGTTCATAGTCACAGTGAATGTTTGAAGTTGCTCAGCTGAAATGATGTTGATATCAAAGTTGTCAACAATTTTGCAGTCAGAGATTTGCAGACCCTTGAGAGAAGGTGAATTCATGACATAGAGTTTGAAGTTGCCAAAGCCACACTTGGTAATTGATAACTTCTCAAGGGAGGAACAACTGATGATGAAGTTCCCATCTTGATAAGGAGCGCAACTAACCAATGTAAAGACTTTAAGAGATGAACTGCTAATGTTGAGATCATTGATGCCTCTAAATTCTTCAAGATTTAAAACTTTGAGGGATTTGCAGGAGTTGCTGGACACCCATTCCCCAAATTTGAGAGAATCAACAGATACAGAAGTCAGTGACAAGACCTCGAGTGAGGGCATCTCCAATGCCAACAAGTTGAATTCGCCGAGTTGCAACTTCAACTTCAACACCTTCAATGAAGTAAACTGATCTCTAACAGCAGCCCGAAACTTGAAGGGTTTGTGATCAGTTGCTACAGGAACCGCAATATCCAGCTCTTGGACCTCATTTCTTACAGCGTATTGAAGCCAGTTCATAAAACTTGATTTTTTAGAGTCATATCTGCAGGAGTTGCAAAACCAATGATGAAGTTCCCATCGTCCTTTAGGAATTTCTTAAACTTTTTACACTGGGCTGTGCAGCATTTGTCATCAAAATCTAACTTGAATAACAAGTTATGGCCAGACGAGCATATCTTCCGAAATTTTCGAGAGACAGAACTTAGCCGAACAATATCACCGTAATCAAGGAATGAGTAAACATGAAGGACGATGTCTTTGGGAAGATCACTGAATATGTGATATATGTTTGGGGTTTCCATGGTATGCAAAACTTGAGAGTTCCAAAATATCAATTAAATCCTAATCGGTATCTGCAATAATCATCAAGTAAAACACTCAAGGCACGAACCAATATTCATAAAAATTAAGATCAAGAGAAAAAAAAACCCAATCCTGAAATTATATTAATTCTTCTTTTTTGGTTTCTGTTATGCCAGAGATTTCGGTATATCGAATTATTGATACTAATAGAAGACTAACAAAAACATAAGTAAACTGGCTACATAACGCCATTGAATTACTGATCATAAAAATCAGAACAATTGCTGATGAACGAATTTTATTAAATCAAGAAAAGATGATAAGAAAGAAACGTATACTTAAATTAACTGAGAAGCAATTCTTCATAAGCAAATTAGTTACCTGGCATTATAATTAATCTTGGCGGTAGTAGGTTTCTGTCTTCTCTCACTGTAAAACGATCGAGCAGTTCGTGTGCAGTTTTCAGAGACCTAAGAGAAACTTTGGATGTCTTACAAAACGGCGCGCTCTTGATTTATTATGAGTAATGAGTAATAGACTCAGCTTCTTCCAGTTATGCCATTATATGTGGTTTTAACGGTTTGAAACATTACTATTTTACTACTACAAGAAGGGGAAAAAAAAGCCCGAAAGACAGATGGGCTCCGAGAACTGGGCCATAAATGTGCAGCAGGCCGAAGTTCATACTAATTGCAATGAAGCAGCCCGGAAAATTAATTAGGACCCTTTAAAATATTGGATAGTTGTTTCATCAATTACATGTTTATTACATTTGCAAACATGCCTCAACCTCGCACAATTCCCTTCAAATGAATTGCTTATCATCCCTAAATTACTAATGAATACATAACATACATACTTTCTGTACAAACATAACTGATGAATGGAACTTACTTCATTCATTCCAGTCGCATAACATTATTATGTACACCAAGACCGGAGAAAGTGGAGGTGTAAAATCCGGGAGAAGACACCCTCCTCGTCATGTTAATGGGCGTATGCGTATGAAAACAAAACTCCAAAACTTCCCAATGAGGGGTACAAGTTGCCTTTCTCTTCTTCGATCATTTGATCTTCGGCTGAACATTCTCATTTCTGAATTGGGCTGGCAGCATCCAAGGAATATAAGGAATCCCTTTAGCATTGTTCACCATTGTTCCATAGACCAAGAATGAAAGCGTAGGTGACTAACCACTGTCTTTAGCATCATTTTTAGCGTCTCCTAAACTCGAACCAGCATTTGTAGTTTTATTAGCCCGAGATGTACGTTTTCTTGGTTTCTTCAATGTTGGAACAGACTGAGTACCCAAGCTCAGTTGTTTTGCCATGTCTATAGCACACTCCTGAACTGCAACTTTTCTTGTGCTTGGTGCTGCTGCCAGCTTCAAGGGTCTCTTGGGACAATTTGAGGCCATAGCTTTAGTAGGAGGGCCTTTGCTCAATTTACTCCCTCCATTCTTAGATTTTGAGCGTGAAGTACGGCCTGATGCAGATGAATCTAAGCTCAACCAGGAACTATTTGCATCCTTTCTCGGACTCGTCAAACCCAGCCGCAAGAATGGTGGGCTTCCCCTTTCAGGATGGCAAATACTGCCCTGTGAGTTACCACAGGTGCTCAAGTTCCGTTGCTGATCACTCCAATCTTCATCTGTCGCAGATTTTAGTGTCATGGAACCTTGGGCTTCCTACAGAAAGCAATGAAGTAGGAATTAGGAACAACATGCAGACAAACTCAGAATAATACTATTTTCTTGCTTCTTGGGCAGTGAAGAAAGTTGCTACTTTCCATTTTAACAGAATGATTGGTAAACTATGCAGTATCAGAAGCAGTGCATAAGTGCAGCTGATCATATTCAACACTGTATTCCACAGATGAGATCAGAACAAAAACTTCAAAGAATTTTTTAAATGAAAAAATGTGATAAAAGTGAAGTTTCAGAAGATAGATTGTCAGATGTAGCAGTAGAACAGGTTAATTAGACTTGACAAACCTAATGCAATCTTTTTCATATTTTAGAAGCAACAAAATAATAACAAAAGGAAAGAGAAGAGACACCTTTTCTTGCATCTCAGAAGCTTGCTCACAGTCTGAACCTTCTCCTTCAGAATCATCCATTTCCTCACACTCAAACTCCACATGTTCTTCAACCACTTCATCAGAGTCACTTAACTCTTCCTGTTCCATCACGATCTCCGGATGAGACTGCTCACCTGTATCGTCCATGAATCTCCCGATGGTTTTGCTTGGTACATTCGATGCAGAGACACTTGAAACAAACTTGTTGCCTGATGAATGCAAAGTGTCTTGTCTTTCTGTTGCATTTTGAGAATTTAGTAAACTAACTGATGAATTTGTAGAAAGTGGAGTCGCATCCCTACTTGATACTGCATTCTCTTTTGTTGATGAAGAACTAAGATGGATCTCTAAGTCTAGCTCGTTAGCTTTCTCACTGGGGCTAGAGGGTCTAGATCTGGTAGCAAACGGGTGGCAGTGGACCACTGACTTCATCTGGATGGTGTTGGATGGATTACAGGGTGCAGCAGCTTTGCCATCCAAACCAACAGACAGAGATGCAGCTGAGCATGTAGTAACCAGTTCAGAGTTTGCATCATCAGTTCTTTGCAGGAGTGGATGGAAGTCAATGCCACATGATGCTGAAACAGATTCCTTCATCTTTGATGATTTGGTCGAACTATCAGCAGCATGGTTAGCTTGCTGGGGGTTGTAAAAGAGACTTAGGTTTAGTTGGGGTTGATTCCCAGAAAAAAAACTGAAAGAGCTAGATGCACTAGTTCCAGCGTTCATTGGATAATATGGCACTTGTCCATCTTCAAGGGCCTGAAATAGCAATGGGTGCATCTGAAGATCTGTATGAATACTTTTTTCAGCTGTTATACTTTTGTCCTTGACGACCCCAGATTCTTCTAAGGGGGAATTTGTGACATTTTCTCTCATTAGATTGCTTTTTTCTCTTTTTTTGGTCAATGACTTAGCAGAATGAGGAAATGGAGAAGCCACATTTCGGATTCCAGCATCAGCAACATAATCTCGAGTTGCAGAAACCTTTGTGTATACTCCACATTGATTAGCTTTCAGAGCTGACTCCGAGATAACACGAACTGATGGAGGAAGATTCACAGGGGGCAAATCCGGTGCCAATTTTACTACATTTGGATTGTTGACTTTACGAGTTCGATTTGGTCGCAAAATTATTTGCGATTTGGGAGTAGGCAATGTCATGTTAGGAACAGGATGCCTTGGTTGCAATGCATTTGATGCACACTGAAAGAAGGTGTAAGGATGCTGGGTATGGTTCAACGAATGTGGTGATCCCTGCATAGGGCTAGCTAAGGGCCGAATGAATCCCGGTACATAGCTATTTGATTGTTCTCTGACAAGACCACCATCTTCTTTTGACGTATCATTAGGAAGGTTCTTGTCTCTAGTATTTGAGTAAAGAAATCCAGAGGATATGTGCTTTGCAGTTCCTGGCCTCCAATCAGCTAAAAATCCCTCATGAACATAGGACTCAGCTGCATTATCTATTTCATCATCTCCACTGCAGTTCTCTCCACCAGTATATTCAGCTTGATAGTCCTGCAGTCAAAGAAAGTAAGCTGAATTATCTTTAAAAGGAACACTAGACCAAGCATCAAGGATTATATAAACAATGTTTGACATATCCACCATGTTCAAAATGTAATATATAGAAATCTAAATAACAAGGGGAAACCATGGAGTAAATGGGAACAAATGTTTCCAGCTTGAAAAAGGTATACAAACCTCTTTATCAGATGCATGTTGCCAATTCCTCAAATCAACAGCTTTACGTTTTCGTCTTTCTGATTCATATAACCGCCGCCTCTCTTTCTGGGCTTCATCTTTTTTATATGACCTCTGAGTTCCAAGGGCTATACGCCATTGCCGGGGGAGCAGGGATGGATCCCTGTGTGGGACAATAAATTTCCAGACAGACATCCAGTCAAGTTTAAAAGCCTTGAGCCCCTGTGGATGTTTATGTAATACTTCGAATTATAAGGCTATAATCAAAGGACAATGAAACATAAAGTAGTACATGATAATGATGTGATCACCTCCTGGATGCCTTGTATCTCTTCTACAGTCAAGGGAGAGGTTTTCATTCTCCGGACTGCCTGCACAAAGTACCAAAATATTTCTTAGATATCCTCACAAACAAGAATCAAGAGGTAAGCAACCAACTGCCCGTGATGCAAGTTAGTTACCATGATGCAACTTTTCAAGTAGAACAATTTAATAGAAGGACCTCTTACAATGTACTATAACCCACAATTACATCAATGTTTTTAGACAATCAGTATCTTTGAGTTCTTCTAGCAATAAGTTTAGACATTCCAAATGCCATAAGTTTTCTTAATGATTGAGCATAACAAGATGCTTTATGGAGAAAGCAAACAGGCGACGCAGGTTTAGGTCTAATTTATAACCAAATATGAAAATTAGAATCTTCAATAATCATGGCATTTAGAATCAGAAGATAAAAGGAGGAGTGTGGGAAACATGACAGATGAGAGGTATTATATTTATTTTTTAAATTTATAAAATCGAAAACAGAACGATACATACCTTTATGGGATTTTCTGGTGCTTTGGATGAGCATCGGTTTTTTTGCCTAACAAAAATCTGAAAAAGTAATTGTGTAAAATGAGAAGGGATCTTGGTGCTTAATCACCAAAAGGGTCAAATAGTGTTGCAAACAAAGATGAGGATCGAGGATAGAAATTACCTGATGCTTAGATTTACAAGGAAGGAAACGTTGCTGAATAGCTTTCCAGTCCGAATTATATTCCATTATACCCAGAGCCAGTAATCTACATAAAAATCCCAAATATAAAAATGATGAACCTTCACAACGTTTGTCTGTTTGAATAATGAACTTTCACATGAGCTTAGACCCTAGATGAGTAATCAAGATAATCAACCAACAAGAAAACAGGAAGCATGGAACTCACTCATCCTCTGCATCGGTAAAAAGAACCCGACTTGCAACTGATGCAGGAGGTGGCTTATGTGGAAATAATGCTGGATTGAACAATGGTAAAAATCTCTGAGCTAACTTTGCAATTTCCTTAGGGACTACAGCAACAGACTGTTTTTTGGTTTTCTCGACAAGAGTAGCAGCCAATGTCTTCTTAGGCGGAGGCTGACAGACTGATGATGGTACAAGATCACTAGCACTTTCTTTTAATGTTTCATTATTAGCTTCCACCTCAGACGGAAAACAAGGAAAAGGGAACAGAGGCTCCTTCTCGTATTGCGTACCACAACTATTCTCCAATTGACGTTGTCGACTCTCCTGGACAGCTGTCATTAGAATTGTAAATTGACAAATCCATAGACAAACATAGCAAGCGAAACAGTAAACGGAAATACTAAGTATTTGGTTTATAAACATTGCATACCGGAATAAACTTCTTGCATGTATCTTCCAACTAAATGAAGTGGAGCAACATCAAGAATGGATAATACTGGGCCGCTTGAAAAAGGCACCCAGGACAAGCACATCTGCCCATTACCGGTTCTTCCTCTAGGACTGGAAACACTTTGAGCATCCAGCATCTGAGAATTTGGGGAGAAGCAGACTCCATTAGAATCAACTAGAGGTGTTTTTGAAGTGCTTTGCGTGGGGCATGAAAGGGAGACCTCATTCGGCACTGATGAAGACAAATAAGGAGGCTTGAAGCAAGCGTCAGGATATGGCTTACTATTACAGGCTAATGCTTCATCTCGTTTCTGAAGCATCTCAAAAATCAATCCCTGAATTTGAGATGCAATGTCCTGACGAGAAGGATCAAGCACAGAAAGAGAAAATATTTGAATAAGGAATTGCACATGCTCATGTATCAAGCAATGCAATTGGCCTAGTTGATATGGAGTGAACCCATTGATGAAACCATCTACTGCTCCAGAGGGCAGACAACTTGGGTAAATCTCAGGCGTCCAAGTTTTACCACTAAGAGTAGGCATGGGTGCAATTTGCCCATTAGGCAAAATTGGTAATAGGGGACGCAGTGGCCTCTTAGTCTGCTCTAAAAGCTTTCTTTCATACTGGGCAGAGGCCTTTTGCCGTCTGTTCTGCCTTGTCTCTGGCCGCCGTCCAGCTCTTTGATACTCCTCTGCTTGTGTCTTTTCTAATGTAGCATCATCATCACTCTCAAGTGCCTCTTCAAGTTCTATTTCAAAATCCGCATCATTTTCCTCATCTTCATCATCAACATTTTCATTTTCCTGAGTTGACTGGTGATCACCATCCCCACCTTGCAAAACAGCAGCAAGAAATTTCCTGTACTCTTCTTCATCATCGACATTTTGAACATCATCTTCATCATCTGTTTCCTGAAGAAAAGCCTCAAGTTCATCGAGCGTGAAACTGGCAAGTGAATAACGAGCCCTGGTACGCCTGCAGATGGCATCATCCTCAGCATCACCCAGATGGATTACAAGCTTCTGGGAATGTGCAACATTACCTGTGTTTCCTACTGTACTATCTTTTACACTGATCAACTGACTTTCCTCTTCTCTTTCAGCTTGAGAAATGCATCCTAATTTTCTCTTATTATGTTTCCGGTTAACAGTATTTTGCAATTCAGGCAAGGCAGTACTCTGCATCACAATTTCCTCCTCACCATGCTCAGAATCTCCAACATCACAATTTCGCTCCCTAGTGTTATTCTTTAATGAATTGACATCTGCAGTAACACGAGCACTTGCTCTACTATCAACAACATCACCGTCTACACCCTCAATATCAGAGCTCAAACTAGAAGAAGCTTCAGGAGAAGGTGTTTCCTTCAAAAAGGGATTGAAATCCACATCTTCATCCTCATCCTCCTCCTCGCCCACTTCTTCCTCTACCTCATCCTCCACACATTCATCAGGTTTGGAGTGACAATCACTCATAATAGAAGGAGCATTTTGATGACATTGGTTCCCGAGTTCAGTTGAACGCACATTGTCACATGAAGACATTTTGCGTAAAGAATCTAATGGCAATTACCAGAAGCATCCATGAAATTGAAAATCAACACACCTTATGCTACACTGAAGCACAGAGCAGAACTGCAATGAATAATAAAACATGTCATGTGCTTTTATCATCATCAACATCTATCAGAGACAGGATTATTGTTCAATATATATATAATAACACCTAAACTAAAATAGATTTTGAATCAGCGCATGGAAGAACTAGCAACCAAACTTAAACGGACAGCAAATATCATTCATCAAACTAGATGATCCGGTGCCGAGAAATCAAGAAAACAAAGGGATTGGCCCATTAATTTATTTGTTGGATTGAATAATATCAAATTTGATTCCCAATTTAACCGCATTGTAGATAAATCAACAAGAACCCTAGCTCCCGACAAAAAACTAGTTAAGAAATGAGTTTAGATTATTAAAAACCCCGAAACATTAGCAGAAACATTTGAAAACGTGAAACTAAGAACAAATCGTTCAAAATAACAAAAGGAAAGGAAGAGAGTCAAGCTCGAACCTGCGAATTTGAATCAGCGGGATGAAGGAATTTGGGAATTTGGACCGCGGATGACGGAAACCTTTGCAACTCTCTGTCAAGCGAGGAGAGGAGAGGATAGTAACGGCGTCGTTTGCCTCCTATAGAAAAGATGAGAGGAAGACATTTGTCTTTGTTGGTGATTTCTTAAAAAAACGGAACGCCGTTTGCCGTTTTGGCGCCTGCAATTTTCGTACCTATACTTTGCTTAGTAGTAATTTTTTTTTCTTTTCCCAAATTAAAAGTAGTAATAACTTTCACTTGCCATGTTCACATTTTCAATAGTTAAAAGATTTAATTTAATTTAATAGAGCTTTATTTGTCACTATACGTGACTAACTTATTTTTTACTCTAATTTTGGACATTTTATTATTTAAACTATTAATTTTAAACATTTTACTCCTCTCAGACGGTTGGTTTAATGGCATCATCACATCCTAATGCGACGTTGTCACGTGGCACAAAATGTAACGTTATTTAGCAGTTTATTGTTTTGAAATGAATGAAACTAAACATTTCTTCTAAAAATTTTGGTTAGACAATTGTTGGTTGGTGTTCAAAATTTCAATATTCTTGACGACGACACGACAAAGATGAATGAATATTAATATTAATATTAATAATTTCGTACTTATCAAGTTACTTTACATAAAGAAGATTTTGTTTCGCTGCTATGGCTAATGCTAATTAATTATTAATTATTAATAAAATAAAAAAATGATCCATGAAACAGAGATTCTTTGGATCAATGATGTAAAAAGATTTAGATAAGATAAAATTGAGAATGATTCACAAACTTTTCACAGGGAGCAGCGCACTAAGTTGATAGACAGTATATATAAGTAGTAGTTTAATTAGTTCATTTTAGACAGAAAAAGCCAAACCAACAAACGGTGGTGGAACCTCAACAACTTATCAAATCCTAGGAACTAACAGTCTTGTGTTGGAATATTTTTCATTTTCTCAGCCAACCAACTTAATTTGAGCTATAACTTTGTGTGTATAATATATATAAGTTCTAAGGGTTTAGTTGTCTTGTGAGAGGAAATTAATAATCATCATGGAGCAGGAGGACTCTGCTCAAAATGGGCAGACAAGGCAAGACATTAGCAAAGGTTTCGATCCCTTTCCTGTTTCAACTTTGCTACAACTCACATTTTCCTGTTCTTTTCTTTTTCTGATCATATCATCAGTCTTGTCTCCTGTTGCAGCAGAGGTAAGAATAATTAGTGAGGATGTGTCGTCGACTAAAGTGGAATTCTCAGAGGATGAGGAGATGCTCATTGCCAGAATGTTCAACTTGGTTGGAGACAGGTTACATCTTGGTTGTTCAATATTTGTCTGTTTTTAGTGTAGTAATTTGGTTAGTTTTTGTTTACGTGCGCATGATGATGATGATGATGACCAGGTGGTCTCTGATTGCGGGGCGAATTCCTGGAAGAACAGCTGGGGAAATCGAGAGGTACTGGACTTCAAGACGTAGCTCGCAGTCAGGCTCCGCCCGCGCGCAACCAAAGATGAAACTGATGGGATAAAAGTATATATGCTCTTATGATCTTGAGTTGTTATCAAGAAACAACCTTATTGGCTGTGCAATTCTTACGCTACTCTCTATATTGTGTAACATATAATTGTCTAATGTCTGTGAATTGATTCTAGAATTGCATAATAACATGCAAATCACTTGTAGTATATTAATTTTAAGAAACAATGTCTTAAATTTTGCCAAATTGGAAACAATTTCTTTTAACCTCTCCTTGGAAAGTTTTCTTTTTCTTTTATTAACAACCCTTTTTACAGGGAGTAGCAACAAGAAAAACAGCTTAGTAGCAAAAAGAAAAACTATTGCGTCAAGGACATTTCCCTCTAAACTTCAAATCATGATAAATTGACCAATTAATTTTAAAATTCAAGACAGTTAACCCTTTAAACTTCATAAGTTTAAGATATTTTATCTCTCAGTACAGTGGGCAAATTGTCTTGAATTCGACAAGTTCAAGGGGAGAAATTATCTTCATTTTAGTTTAGGAGACAAGTCAAAATGTATTTAGTCCCATAATTTAGGGGTAAAAAGACTAATAAGAAAAAAAAAAGACTATGAAAATAAAAGGTTGCATGAATGATAAAATTTCACCATTTCTATATTTGCAAAAGAGAGCTAAATTTGTGGAAGGGGCCTAAGCCCACAGCCACACAGGCCAGTCTAAATGAGTCATATTAATATATTATCATATGGACTAATTTGAATAAACAAGTAAATTTTATAGAAAGCCCATCTAAATTAATAAAATCCCAAGTCCAACATTACTCCCTCCTAGTTGGTAGTCGAGATTTAGCAAGGGTTTTTCCAAGAAAAAGGAAACAGAGATAGCAGAACAGAAGGATGGAGTTTGACAAGAGGAAAGCGTCGACGCTAGCGTTGCTGAACTCAAATGAGGCAGACAAATCACCGAAAGGGTCCTTAGACACACCCATCATCCCTCTCATCAACGCTATTAACAATCACCCTTCTTACTTCACGACCAGCTCCTGCTCCGGCCGTATCTCTATCCTTTCCCAACCCAAACCGAGCCCCACCGTCAACAACCTCACCAAAAAGAAGGCCCGAGGAGGCACTTGGCTCTTCATCACCCACGACACGGCGGATCCCGACTCTGTCATCGCCCTCCTCTTTGCTGACTCCTCAGAGTTGACTCCGCTTAGTGAGTTAGTCTTCCGATTTGAGCCTCTCATCATTGCCGTTGAGTGCAGGGACTTGAATTCAGCTCAGAGTTTGGTTTCCTTAGCTATTTCTTGCGGGTTCAGAGAGTCCGGGATTACAAGCGTCAGCAAGAGAGTGATTGTTGGGATACGGTGCTCAATACGGATGGAGGTGCCTTTGGGTGATACCCAGAAACTTATGGTGTCTAAGGATTACGTGAGGTTCCTTGTTGAAGTTGCTAATGAGAAAATGGAAGCTAATAGGAAGAGAACTGAAGGGTTTCTTAGAGCTTTCTTGAAGGGTCAAGAAGGTGGAGCAATTGAGAATGGGAATGGCTCAATGCGTGGTGAGAGTGTTGATTGCAATGAAGGTCAGGATGGTCTCGAGAGGAGAAGTTTTGAAGATGCTCAAGTTGGTAATTTTTGTTCACATTGTTCGATTTTATATGATTTTTCCATGAATATTTGAATGAAAGTTAGGAGCGCTGTGATTGGAGTGACTTTTTTATGATTTAGTGATTAATTTTGAGCTATGTGGTATACGTGCTGCAGGACACCATTCCTAGTGAGAAAGCAAGTTTTTCTTGTGAACCATTGGCAGGAACAGAAGGAATTCCCATCTGCAGTTTATCTATTACTCAGATGGGAAATATTGCTGGTGAACCAATAGAGAAGCTCTTCCTTTGGGGGCATTCGGCTTGTACCTTGGATAACACAGACAAAGCTATGGTTCTTGTATTTGGTGGCTTTGGGGGCATTGGAAGACATGAAAGAAGAAAGGATTCTTTTCTCCTTGATCCGCTGCATGGGACACTGAGAAAAATTAAAGTGGCGGACTGTCCATCCCCTCGCCTGGGTCATACATCTTCTTTGGTGGGAGATTGTATGTTTGTTATTGGAGGCAGGGCTGATCCTTTGAACATATTGAATGATGTATGGATTCTCAATACAGTTAAGAAGGAATGGAAGCTTGTAGAATGTACTGGCAGTCAATTTCCTCCCAGGTCATACTCTAGATATCATTATGCTTATCTTGTTGTGGCACCTCTTTATTTGTTTTTATTTGGTTAAATATGTCATAAGAATGCATTATAAGGTATACTTTCTTGAACATGGTATCTAAGTGCATTAATGCCATCAGCTAATCTCACCTTGTTTATCTAGTTTTAGTTTGTAATGCATAATCTTTATCTATCTTGCACAGGCATCGGCATGCAGCAGCAGTGGTAGGATCTAAGATATATGTCTTTGGTGGACTTAACAATGAAGCAATCTCTTCATCATTGTATGTGCTTGACACCAATACTCTGCTATGGGAAGAGATAGTAGTCCATGGCGAATGGCCATATGCTCGTCATTCTCACTCAATGGTGGCATATGGGTCTAAGCTATTCATGTTTGGGGGGTACAATGGAGAGAAAGCACTTGGAGACTTGTACAGTTTTGATATTCAAACATGTTCATGGAACCTAGAAAAGGTAGGAGGAAAATTCCCGCATGCTAGGTTCTCCCACTCAATGTTTGTCTATAAAAAGTATATTGGAGTAATTGGAGGTTGTCCTGTCAGACAACATCATCAAGAGTTGGCATTACTTGATATGCAGAGCCTTGTTTGGAACCATGTGATCCTCAATTCAATAGATAAAGAACTCTTTGTCCGTTGCACAGCCAATGTTGTTCATAATGATCTTGTTATGGTTGGTGGTGGAGCAGCTTGTTATGCATTTGGGACAAAGTTTAGTGAGCCAATGATAATCAACTTGCTTCCTTTATTAGCTTTAGATGATCATAGCGGTGTCCCAAAGATGGGAGAAAATCAAGTTAATAACCAAGAGGATGGTCTGACTGGATATTGCAACAGTCTAACTCAAGCTCCACAAGTTGGAAATGTTCTTGGTTCAATTCAAAGTTCTGAATCACAGAGTTCAAATCTTGGGAATCAAACAGTTGCTTCAACTTGGGTTGTACAACTTAAAAGAAATTATGCAAAACTAGGGAAGGACATACTGAAGAAGTTTGGATGGTTGGATCTTCAGAGAAAGGTTCATGCAGGAGGGGATGGTCTACATATCTCTTTCCCTGTGACAGAGAAGTTTTGTGCTATTTTCCAGGAAGACAAATTTGAAGGCTTGAATGATCATCATCCATCTAAACCATTTAAAGCTGATAGCGTTTTCTTGAATGAGGTGTCCTCCTCAGAAGCTTTAGATATTCTTAAGGAATGTGGTGCTACTAAGCTACCAGACGAGGCTGTTGAAGCCAGAAAAGCTTCAAAATCTCCCTTAAAAGTAATGACTGAAGCTGTCAGCTCTTTAATTAGGCATAAGGGCTTATCCGTCGAACTTCTGGAACAGCTACCAAACAGGTTTGTGCTTCATTACTTCTCTTCTTTGTTGCTTCTATGTCTAGTTTTAGTTTGAGTTAGGGAAAGAGCTGCGTAGTTTGCTTCAATTTTCATAACATACTAGTGGATCCAATGTCCTACCAATGTTTTAACATCTTTGACCCAACAGGTGGGATCGACTTGGTGATATTGTTGTACTTCCAGTTTCATCCTTCAAGGATCCAGTATGGGATTCAATTGGAGAGGAGCTTTGGCCCATTATTGCCAGATCCCTTAATACTTGTCGCCTTGCTCGCCAAGTAAGCTATATGGATGAATTATAAAACTTAGCTGCTGTATGGAATGTTGATGCTTTCTTTCATTAGCTTATTCCAAAACTGTCTTTTTATGCTGATTCAGACTGATACTCCCAATAAGTTTTCATGTCTGGTTAATTGGACAATTTTTGTTCATATATGATTGATGGGACAAGAAGCACTGTGAAAGTTCTCACTTGAAAATTTTCATATTTAGGCAATAGTCCGTTATGGAGAATCTCTTTGGTATCATTCACCAGAAGTTCTTATATGCCACTAATGCACTCATTGCATTAATTTTGTGATTTTCAAGGGCCGAGTAGCACCAAATGGAACAAGGGATAGTAGTCTGGAGATTCTTGTGGGAGATAGTGGCTGGGTCGATCATCGTGAAAATGGGATTTTATATTCTTTTGATGCTACCAAATGCATGTTCTCTTGGGGCAATCTTTCTGAGAAGATTCGAATGGCTAATTTGGACTGTGCCGGTGAAGTTATTGTGGATCTGTTTGCTGGAATTGGATATTTTGTGTTGCCCTTCCTTGTTAGGTATGCTGTTTTATGATTTTTATTTTATGGTTGTTCATTTTTTTCTTGAAATGTTAAGGCTTTCATCTCCCTGTCTCTCTCTCATCACACACATACAAACACTTACGTCTATGCGCTCACATGCACACCAGACTTGGTTTTGTGATCTTCAACTACAACTACTAGATAATTGAAAACCATACTTTCTTTGTGAAGATTCTTATCCTTTCGGTTTTCTACTGACTTTAAGTCAAGAGCAATCTCACTAATTGATTATTCTTTTCTGTTACTGATGTTGTTTTTGAATCGTAAATGCTCATGAATTAGGGCAAAAGCAAAGCTGGTATATGCTTGTGAATGGAATCCTCATGCTATCGAGGCACTTAAACGTAATCTTCAACTCAATTCTGTATCTGATCGTTGTATCGTACTTGAAGGTGATAACAGGATTACAGCACCCGAGGTAAGGTCACATTCTTTGTTACTTGAAAATAGAAAATAATAGAAGGGGATAATTGGAATAAAACTAACATTGCCATGGAAACCTGCTACAGGGAGTTGCAGATCGAGTTGGTCTTGGTCTTCTTCCATCTAGTGAGGGTAGCTGGGTTACTGCCGTAAGGGCATTAAGGTGCATAAACTGTCTTTAAGTCGGTCCATTCTTCTCTACTTATATCCATCTCCCTCTCTCTCTCTGTCTATCACCTTTGCATAGTGCAGTCATATTAGTGATAGTACTAAAAATGCAGGAATGAGGGTGGAATATTGCATGTGCATGGGAATGTGAAGGACACAGAGGAGGAATCCTGGACTAAACATGTTTCAAAATCGATATACGAAATTGCTAGATCAGAAGGTATGATTTCCCGGACCGGTGCCATGTACCTGTAGATGTTACTATTAATTATTCATGTTTATCAAAGAATTACCAGTTAGTATTATCCAAGATCATAGCACTTGGCTCAGTGATTGGTGTCTAAGACCATTAATTTGAATCCCTTGAACTGATAATTGGTGGTGGTTCCATTGCAGGTCATAGATGGGAAGTGAGCGTAGATCATGTGGAGAGAGTTAAATGGTATGCCCCACATATCCGCCATCTTGTTGCTGATGTTGGATGCAAACTGATTCAGGATTGAGACTTTTTCCTTTAACAAGGTACTTACAAATTACAAATGGAGTGTCGTCCCTTACCTTAGCAATGAAATGAAAGTATTTGTTTATACGGACATGTTAAGTTCTTATTTTTCTTGTTGCATTATGTTAAAAAATAAATTTGATAAATTCTTATCTAAAAAAAAATGTTTTCCTATAGTAGTACTGATTTTTTTTTAAAAAAAGAAATGTTACCGAGAATTTATTTAATGGAATCGAAGCTAATAATAATAGGAGTACATGTCATATGTCAAGATCACGTGACACGAGGAGAGAGAGCATGATGACTCATCACTTGTGGGGTCCACTTTTATCCATATACGCTACTAAAAACTGTCGGTGGCCAAGCCGTGGCTTGGCTCCAAGCCTTCGACCGTCTCGGCTCTCCTAATTTCTCACATTTACCCCTCACATCTTCCAACTAACGCCCAAAAATAACAAACTGGATAAACGGGTCATACGAGGGTATATTGGGTAAAGTAGAAGTCCCCGCTGAGTTATTTAATTAGTCCAAGCTAGATCCTTGGGTTGGATTATAGTTTTGGTAGGATTTACTTTTTAATTAAATTATTAGTATTAAGTGAAAAATAATTGTAGAGCATTCAATCAAGTACCAATTTTTCAAGATCAATAATTTCCTTACGTAGCTGCAGTTGTCCCTGTTGGGAGATTCACCTCAACCATAATTAGGTACGCGACACGGGTTGGATTCGGGTTGGATTCGGATTAATCAGGGCAAAATCCTGGATACCGGATAGGATAAAAAAAAAAATTTCCCTACAAACAATGTGATATAGCCTTTGCTTTCATTTTCATATATAGTACAATAATAATTGCATTTCAATAATCTAGAGTTGAAAGAAAAGTTGAGAAGTTTAAGTGCAGTCTCATTTGTAAGTTTCTTATTATAAACAAAATCTGGACCTCTTATTCAAAATTAAAGAAAGAGTGTTCTCATAAGAAAAGGCAAATGCCTCTAAGTGGGCAATTTATGCTTTAATGCTTTAATAATCCAAAAGAATCTTAATTTGTTTTTTGGTCCATTTTCCCTCATAGTCGTGGCTGCTTCCAACCTTCAAATTAACTTTTAACAAACGTACAAACCCCACTTGAAAGTGAAAGGTTATCATCAGTATTTATTTCATTAATTATCACTTTTTCTTTTGCTATATATTCCTAAGTTAACATTCGTAAAAGCATAAAAGCATTCCACACTGTTTAAGTTAACGGATGTAAAGAGGAAACAAAGAAAAACAGTTCCAAATTTTGATCTAATCCAAAAGCATTCTTACTTATGGACCACCTACAGGCTACAGTCACTAAGAATCCATTTTTCTGTTTCTGTACTTTAGTACTGTTTTGTCTTTCAACTTATTCATTTATGTCTTGGGCACTCTTTGCTCTGTAAAAGCTAAGAAACAAAGAAATTTTTATTACCAAATTTATTAAATGTTTTAGCATTTTGTAAGGGAAAATGTTCAAGAGAGGCATGTGCAAGCCAAATGTTGGTTTATAGTAGATAATTTTATAAGTTTAGCTATCATTTTCCAAGTCAATTCTCATGAATTAAAAATTTTACAAAATCTACTACACATTTCAGTGCATTTTTGCTGAATTCTAGCCTTCTTACATCGAGATCCTGCATTTTGCAATTTATTTCTATAGAATATAATAATATAATATAGTACTACTCCATACTTTTGGACCACGCTACAATAGTCAAATTAATTACCTATATGTATATTTTTTAGCTTCTTAATTTATTATCTATACTATAGTTTTTTACTACTTGGTATGCATGTTGAGAGTTACAAATAAATGAAAAACAAAAGCTTAATGAATCGTAACTGCAAAAGCATTTGCCCATTTTTCTGTTGATGACTACAGTTGTTACCAACTTTCTACACAATCAAAGATTAAAAAAAGGAGTGAGAGAGAGAGAGAGACTATTCTTTCAGCACTAAATGCCGGTATTAATTACAAGTGTTAAAAGGAAAAGTTAAAAATGGTTCCAACTAGGATATTATTTTATTACCAAATTAGTCCCTCTCTGAATTTATTTAAGAAGCAGCTTACTAAAGTATGAAAACCAGTAAGTAGGTCAGTGACCTTTGAGTGAGGAAATTATGGGTGCCAAAGTTGTCTTCTTCTTTGCTTTGCTCTGTTTTGCAGCTGTTTCTGCATTTGCACAGGATGAGGAAGACCAAGGCCTTGTTATGAACTTTTACAAGGATTCATGTCCTCAGGCTGAAGAAATTATCAGAGAGCAAGTTAGGCTTCTTTACAAGCGCCACAAGAACACTGCATTTTCTTGGCTCAGAAACATTTTCCACGATTGTGGTGTTCAGGTAGCACATATTTTCCAGTTTTCAGTGTTATTTTACTGTATTCTTGTTCTTGATTAATTTCACAACTAATTAATTACATTTATGCATATGGGTTTTGTTTTGTTGACTAGTCATGTGATGCTTCACTGCTACTGGACTCGACCAGAAGGACCTTGTCTGAGAAGGAAACAGACAGGAGCTTTGGCCTTAGGAATTTCAGATATATTGAGGATATCAAAGAAGCTGTCGAAAGGGAGTGTCCTGGAGTTGTTTCTTGCGCTGATATCCTTGTGCTCTCTGCAAGAGAAGGAATTGTTTCGGTAATTTTCCTTCATTTCTTCTTTTAGATTACTCTTCAACACTTCTGGATTTTTTTTTTTCCCTCTCTGACCCAAAATCAGTGCAATTAATCTTTTTAACCATAACAAGTAGTAAATTTACTTGTTTCAGTTGGGAGGCCCTTACATCCCTCTAAAAACTGGAAGAAGAGACGGTAGAAAAAGCAGAGCAGATGTTCTAGAAGAGTATCTTCCAGACCACAATGAGTCCATGTCTGTCGTCCTTGACAGATTTGCTGCAATCGGTATCGACACCCCTGGAGTCGTTGCCCTGCTAGGTATAATAATTAGACCTTTTCTTTATCTTCCGTGTGGGTTAAGTTAAGTTTCTTACATTTTGGTTTTTGGTTGTGTCAAAAACAGGATCTCACAGTGTCGGTCGTACCCACTGTGTCAAACTGGTGCACCGTTTGTACCCAGAGATCGACCCTGCACTTAACCCTGACCATGTTCCACACATGCTCCACAAATGTCCTGACCAAATTCCAGACCCCAAGGCGGTCCAATATGTGAGAAACGACCGTGGCACGCCCATGATTCTGGATAACAACTACTACAGAAACATATTGGACAACAAGGGGTTGTTGATTGTGGATCATCAGCTTGCTTATGACAAGAGGACTAGGCCTTTTGTGAAGAAAATGGCCAAGAGCCAAGACTATTTCTTCAAGGAGTTTTCCAGGGCCATCACTAAACTTTCTGAGAACAATCCTCTTACTGGTAACAAGGGTGAAATCAGGAGACGATGCAATGTTGCCAACAAGCTTCACTAGAATGCTATAATGTGAGTGTGGCAGAATAAAAATGGTTGTTTGGATTTAGTCTTAGACAACTTTGTTAATGTGCAGTAGTGACCAGTTATATCTGGTGAATGGTGATGATGACTTTGCTCATCAAAATGCCCATGTTTTCTTTAGCATATAGCTAGGTTTCTCTTCTCTTGTTGCCCAGGTTGATGAATGATGATGATCCTGGCTAGTGGTTGGATGTTGGGATGTATGTATGTATGTATGGATGGATGGTGGATGGTGTTGATGTTGTTTGATGATGCATGGATTTCAATGATCTAATTTTAATACTATGATGATTCATGCATGAACCTTCTCTTTGATGATGTCATGGTGATGAGGTGGGTGCATATATTAATGAAAAATACCCCATCCCAAAAGTAAAAGAGCCCATGTGTCCACCAAGTGATGATAGTAGCAATAAGACACAAACAATATATATTTTTATATATCCAACACTTAGATATTCAACAGGTTGAACCTTGGATATGTAAAAGAAAGATTTAAATACCAAAGATAAAAAGATTCCCTATGTTACAAATGTATATGTATAAGCTGCATTGAAAATTAACATCATGTATATAATTGCAGTGCAGAGTGCAGACAGAAATGAATGAAGACGGAAAATGTGGGCCTAGAGTCTCACTCCATAGTCCATATAAATGATATAAATTATAGAGTAGCAATTATCAAAGTTGGGGGGCAACCGCTCCAAGTATGAAGCAACATTGATGGCGATGCCCATCATATCAATTAACTTATTCATCTTGTCTATATTATAAAGATTTAAACCAAGGATCATGATCTGTAATAAGTTATTAACGACTTGAGTAACATTAATTAACATTTATCAACGGGGTTGGTGAAAATGGTAAAGACTTGAATTTGGGATGGAAGACATTTGGATCCAATTTGTATATTAAGATCTCAGTGGGTTCAATGTGCATATTGGGCTGGGTTGGCCCAGTTCTCTTATATTATCCTGTTATTATTATTAACTAATGGGTCCTCAATTTGAACCAGACCCAACCTATCATTTATCAAAGTGGTAGAGTTCAGACCCAATTCCAATTGTTTAAAGGTTAAATTAGTAGTAATTACTAATTACTTTCTTTTTGTCTTCCGTTTCGGTATAAATATACTTTGATTTGAGGGTTTTGGTTATAGTACCATATAGATCCTCCGGCCCTAGAAGGAACATCCTAATATGAAATAACCGGAAGATGGATCTAGTCTATGTCTATCATATGCTTATTTTTATGATCTTTGCAGATTGGTAACTTTTTTTTTATCTCTTTTATAAATCTAATTGCATGACATGATGTGTAGAAAAGGCTCATGAAAATGCTTTATATCACAGAATTTTTTAAACCAGCTTTCCTTCTCTTGTGATTGGTATACTTGCAAGAATTATTGCATATATGCATATTCGGACATATATACTGCTTTAACAGCAACTAACGTGCCTCTTTTGGTTCCTCCATACTGGTTGAACTGCTATCTGAGTCACTATCAGCCGACACATCATCCTTCCCATTGCCTTCTAAAGAACTTGAGAAATGTGTCCACCAAGTGACAGTAGCAACAAGACTTGGATATTAAACCAGGTTGAATCTTGGATATGTAAAAGAAAGATTTAAATATATACCAAAGATAAAAGGATTCCATATGTTATAAGCTGCATTGAAAATTAACCTCTTGGTAGGTGGCAACCATATATATAATTGCAGTGCAAAGTGCAGAGACAGATGTGAATGAGGAAGGAAGATGTGGGCCTGAGTCTCACTCCATATGAATGATATCATGGATCAATTGCAGCAGGGACTGGACTGGCTTCACTTATAGAGTAGCAATTATCAAAGTTGGGGGCAACCGCTCCAAGTATGAAGCAACATTTATAGCGATGGCCATCATATTATTCATCTGTCTATATTATTATTACAAAGATTTAAAGCAAGGATTATCTGTAATAAGTTATTAACAATTTGAGTAACATCAATTAAGATCTGTGAAGGATATATTTTAACATTAACTAGCACCACGTCCAAAAAGATAAGGGGGAGAGAATACCATGAAGGATAAAAACTCAATAAGCTTGTATTCATAGAATTCTAGCATGTACAACTCCTAAAGTCATATAAGCCAAATGTTTTTTCTAAAAATAAAAGCAACTCCAGTCAAATCAACCGAATGGTGAAGAAATAGGCAGCCTTCTTCCACCAGATGAGAAAGGCAAGAAGGTTGAGGCCAAATGCATCTAGTGACCATACTTCTGAAACTCCCACTCACTATTATCTGCAGAAGCAACAAAATGAAACAAAGACTATACATTAATACTATGCAGATAGAAAAATGAGGCAGGAAACTATCCAAGCAAGAGAAGCAGTAACATACCTAATGGACACACTTGACGAGTCTTGAGCCATCGGCTGATGCAGTGGAAGTGAAATGCATGGTTGCATACTCCTGCATACACAAAAGGAAATCATACATTAATCAAGCAGGTTGAAGCTATAACAAAAATGAAGAAAATTACTGCGAAAACAACACGTAATGAGCAAACAGTTTGGCCAAAGTCTATATAGCAATCACAGCAAAAGCAATTGATAAAAAGTTCCCACCCCATAACACTCAGATAGCTTAAGGATAGTATAGACTATAGAGTATTCTAAAACTGTACTAAAATTCACAAACATCAATTGCAATCAACTTAACCAAACTGCCCCCCATAAATTAAGTAGTTACATAGATTTGGCCATAGCCAAACCCTACATAACAATGTAGCTGGATGCCACAAGATGTGATTTATCAGAGGTATAGAACCAGAAAGAAAAAGATTGATAGCATCCCCTGTTAACTCAGTTGATTGATCACCATTAGCATAATAAAGGAGGTAGGTTTTTGTATTGTTCTAAAAAAAACTTAAAAAACATCAGACAAGAACACTCACTTCACTGCTTCAAGAAATCAGTAACTACAAGCTCAAATTTGAGTTCTAAGTACCAACAGTGAAACTAACCGACCTAGCACTTCTCATATACAAATAAACAAGTTCTAGTAGTTGATTTAAGAATACTTCTTCAGTAATCTCAGTAGAACTTATAAGAATTCCAAACTCAAAACCATGTTATGCCATTGTGAAGAACTAATCTCAACAATAAATCATGCTTTAGCACACAATATAATAACAAATTGTAAGGTTTAGGAGTAGGAAAAGAAAAACATACCCCAAGCAACAGTGCATTCCTCACTGGTGGCGCTGGCTTGGTTGGCTTGGCACTCTATACCTAAACAACAAAATTAAAGTAAAAACTCAGAATTAATAAACCAAAAAAACCAACGAAGAAAATAATTGAAAAAATAAACTAAAGACAGAAAGACTTACAGAGGTCCATGATGTGATTCCTGCAAATCGCACAATTATCGACGACAATATCTGCATCCATCAAGAAAATAAGGAATTAAAGAACGGTAATTTGAAAGGAGAGTCAATTATACAGAGCAACAAGATAAGATAACAAATTTAGGGTTAGGTGATTCGTACCCCAGGCCCAGAGGGAAACGGCACTCCACTTTTTGATCTCGAATCGCTTGGGCTTCTTGGTGGAGGAGGAAGGGGCGGCGCTGCTGGAAGCCTCGCCGGCGGGAACCATAGGGACATCGGAGTCAAGAGTCGCCATTGTTGCGATCGGACCGTAAGAAAAGAAGTTTCTTTAGCTTTTGTTTTGGGGAAGAAATAGACGCAGTAGGAGAAACGATAAAGAAAGAAACAAACAACGCGAACCCTGCTTTTCTATTTTTAATTTTTCCTGTTACTATATTGTTTTACTTTTACCTTTCAAGTAAATTTGTGAATAGATGGGATGGATGATTTTGATTGTATTTATATATAGGTGCAAGATTAAAGTCCTTATCCTCTTAAGATATGGAGTAATTTAAAATAAAAATCCTTTAATAGTTAGGACTTTACTATATTTTTATAACGGTCCACTTATCCAATTTTGCTAAACCTAAAAAAGCTGCTGCTTGTGATAAATAATGTCAAAAAAGATCTTGCAAATATAATTAGCAGAGAGCATTTTTTAAACCAGCTTTCTTTTTATTGTGATTGATACTTACAAGAATGATTGCATATGCATATTCAGACATATATACTGCTTTTAACAGCAGCTAATGTGCCTATTTTGGTTCCTCCATGTTGCTTGAACTGCTATCTGAGTCACTATCAGCCGACACATCCTTCCCATTGCCTTCTATTACTTTGGTAATGAAAGAACTTGACGAATAGTGATTATAATAAGGCTGTGGATGGATGGACATGTAATTTGAATTGGTTGGAAAAGATCGATAACCATATGTAGTTGGATAAGGGCCAGGAGGAAAGACATTTGGTGGAGGTGGCCAATATACCATAGGCATGAAAGCATTTGCTGGTTGTGGTGGAAACAAGTGATATTGGGGTTGACCATGGTAGGACACATTATTACCAACACTCTTCACCATTGGGTTTGAGAGTTTTGCAGTGTCAGCTGGAGGCTGCAATGGTTTGGACTGAACCGCTGCCATTGCATGAGTTTGTATTGAGGTGTAGCCCATCAGTCCAAATTGTGTAGCATTTCTTGAGCCCGAAGGTGTTGATTGTTCAACTGAGGCATTTGGTGAATTCTGAGACTTGCTGCTGGAATTTGCCCGCTTCTTTCCCTTTGGTTTTGTTGAGGGAGTCTTTCCAGTTAATTTCTGAAAATCAGATCAGAAACTATCATTTAATGGAAAAGAGAAGTGCTAAAGGATTCAATACCAGGGGAGATCAAAATGTTATGATGTGATTCATGAATTTTAAATCTTACAGGGTTGAAAGCTATTGGATGTGAAAGAAACAACTCTTCCCCTTCAGCATCTTCATCTGTCCTGTAAAACAAAGTGCAAGTTAAAGATGAAACTGGGTTTATTGTTCTAAGTCAAATATCTACAATATGGTGATCCAAAATGCAGTGCCCTCTTCTTCCAATCTATAAAGTCTAACTCTGCAGAAATCCTTACCTATAATATTTTTGCAGCAAATCCAGGTTCCTGTATTTTGTTTCTCTTTGAACAAAGTTATCAGGAAAACCTGCCATGAAAAGAAGTGTGATGCCCAAGGCCTTGAAGAAGAAGCTCCCACTGCGAATGTGAACTAGCATTGCCATTTGGCACATAAGAGGTCCAAAAGACTTGAGTTTATTTCTTCCCATTCGTTGCCTGACATATCTGCAAAATTTGAGCCCACATATATTTCTACATTAGGCTGATGAGGTACAAGACCAAGTATCACTGCCACTTACTCATTTATAGGTGCAGAAAAGCTAAGAAGAGTATAGCAAATCAATAATCAAAGCTGTACTTACTCATTTTGAGGAAGATTTCTTGTCCTTCCACCATACTTGATGCACAAAAATAGGCATGATGGACAGCTAGGATCAGAAGGACGCATAGCCTTCTCTTCCTCAAGTATTTGAACAGGACATAATGTTGGATTCTGTCGATTTGGATAGAAAACCTTTTTCTGAACGCCAGGGTTCTCATACAAGACATGTTCCTGAAATGAATTCATTCTTGTTCCTCAAATTTGAAAGAATGAAAAGATCAAAGGCAATAATGATCACTTAATCTGATCTACATTCAAATATTACAGTGAAGCATACAAAATTAGTTTGTTGAAAGCTCCATTGGCATCTGATAGTGGTTCAAACATTGCATGCCTTATTTCTTAGGCAGAAACAACATTTAAGACAATCAAAGCATCAAAGCACCATTAAATCATTAGGATCTGATCATAATGGAAAAACATTTTTTGCAGAAGTGAACTATATATTTGTAGCAGACCAAGCAGAAGACAGTTAATTGACATTATAAAATTAGGTTACTTACCCCTGGATTCTTTGGAGACACATACGGGTCCCCCTTCCTTAAAATGCTGAAGTGGTTGAAGTCTAACTCATACATATCTTCACATCCATGCCTTATGCCAAGGGAAGCAAAAACAATGATCTTCCTTAAGGTATGTGACTGAGCATTTTTCAATAACAGGGCATCTGTTTCAAGCATCTTCTTTATTTCTTTGGGACAGAAAGGGACTTTCTGAGGTTTCTTATTCAATGATGTTTTTCCAGATACCATAGAAGAAGGCTCTAACCCATTAGTTGGTATATCTGTCTCCTTAGTGTCATACTTCAGATTGCTTCTGTCAAAAGCTACTTGTATATCCTGTAGTGAGTAATCCCTTTCTGTGTTATCTTTTATCAACTGACTAGTGTTTTTAAATGTCGGCTTACTCAGATCAATGGAACAACTATGCAGACATGATGGATTCTCTTCGATTTCCCTATCTTTATAACCGGAATTAGGATCATCCTCTTCATAAGATTCATCATCATAATCATCGCTGTCATCTGTATCCTCACGATCTGCATTAAGGTCACTGTCTTTTAATTTATCAAAATGTGAAAAAACTGTCTCATCTATGCTCATCCAGTTAACCAAGTGGCCTTCCTGGTTTCTATCTATGGGATGCATGTCATGTGTGCCATTCTCTGCCTTAGAGGCCATTTCAGTTTTGGTATTACTTAATTCTATCTTCTGTCTTTTGAACCTTTTGAAGCTTCTTTCTGTGTTATCAATACAGCTGACCTGTGAGAGAACATAACAGACCCCTTAAGCAATTGCAGTTAAAAAGTTGAATGACTTCCAAAAAACATGTACAATGTAAATGTCACAGAAGCTATCCTACATACATCCTGTTTTTGAAATGTAAATTTGTTACTGAAAAGTGATGCCTATTACTGATATCAAAATCACTTGGTTGTAATTTGTACCATGTAATAATAAAAGCAGACTGAACAAAACATTAAATTTGAAGTTGGAAGACATAGACATACTTGTTCATTTGTTTGGACAGAATCCTTGTTGCCCCTTTCTTGTAACTGTGCTTCAAGTGATGATATTCTCTCCAGAAGCTCTGCATTTTTTTCTCTCTCTCTTTGTAATTCAGCTGCAATCTTTGCAATGACATTCACACTCTCTCCCTTCATTTCTGGCTCTATTGCACACAATGCAGGAGCATTGACCAAGCTTGCGCACGATTGAAGTTCCACCATTGGAAAATACGAGAATCTCTCTCTCAAAATAAATTATTTAAAGCTTTGAACCAAATATCACAAAAACTAATCTTCCAGGGAAAATTAACCCCCAGCACAAAGAACAAAGTAGCAATATTTTCTCTCAAAAGGGTTGTATTAAAAAACAAAACTTGATTGCTTTAGTTTACTGTTGGCATTAAGATATCTCAAGTCAACATGGGTCATGGAGAAAGAGAGAAATGAGGGTAAACAAAAAGTGTAAAACAAAGTCAAAAACTGTCAAAGTTGAAGCAACTTGTAAAGAACTATCAAGAAGAAGAAGAAGAAGAAGAAGAAGGCATAGACAGAGGGAGAGAGGTTACTTGGATGATCAAAAAGATGAGTTTTTTTGGAGTTTGGTGTTCGTTTCAGTTTTGTAAAAGAAAAAGAGAACGGCGAGCAATGAGGCATGCAACCCCACGTGCGTCTCTCTCTATCTCCACTTTCTTTCCTTTTTCTCTTTTCTTATTCTCAGACTCTAAAAAGATCAGAAATAATCTCAGAAAGAAAAAAACAAAGTTTTTGGCATTTATGTTTCAATCTCAAGATATGTAAAGTGCCCAAATTCATTAGATTATCATTTGTTTGTTCTTGTGACAGCAAATTTCGATTTAACAAAAGTAAGCAATGTCTTGTTATATAGTGGTGAGGCTGTGGCGCTGTTCCCCCATTTTTAAGCATCCGAGGCACTGGCCAAGTTATCTAACCATAAATAACAAAACAAAAACTAGAAAGGCAAATTAGGCACAGCTAAAATATAAGAAGAATTTGCCCACTTCCAAATAGGATAGGACACAGATCAAAATGTAGTGGAAGAACGTCAATGGCTACCCTTTTATCTGTCTCCCATTTGTTATATTCTAACTTCTATGTCATTTGACATTTTAAGGAATTTGAGAAAGTGGACTGAATTTGCTTTAAGCATGCATAAATCAGAATAGATTTTCTTCCTGATTTATCAGATACTGACATAAAACTCAATCTGGGTTATAGAGCTGGAATGAAATTGATTCCAAAATGCATGAAGAATTCATCCATATGTTCATCTAAAACTTCAAATTTGCTTATCAGAACCATGTTAATCTTCCATATAAAAGCACTCCTTCCAATGAATTGATTAATGTGGTCACTTGGTTGAACTGGTGAAGGCTTATTTGGAGGTCATAATTAAAAAAAGTTAACCCCAATTATCAATACATAAATGCAAAATGACTGAGCAAGGGGTTATTATGGTTATGATTACTGAAATAAAAAGATGGAAATTTGCTGTCTGTCTTGACTAGCGAGCAGCAGCACTTCCTTTTCCTAGGTAGTATAAAGAAAATGTGTGCACACGTGCAATGTAATTTGCTTAATTGGATTAAAAAAAATGTAATTTGCTTAATGGGGTACAATTACAATATAGAAAACAACCTCACGTGGAAAGGTAACTTAGGCGGTTGTCTCTAATGCAGTTTTTGTCAGGGGAATATGAAGCTAAAACCTTGGATACCATCCTTCTAATTTTAAACTAAACCCCCCCACCCTTTAAACAAATGCTTCCACAAAACCTGATTATATTAAAAGTTCATGAGAGAGACGATTCGGCCCTTGCCTGATACTACACAAAACACACTGTCATAGGGGCAAGATAGTACTTTTAGCCAAAGGGGTTGCCACAGGACAGCATAAAATAAGAATTTTACTATATTCTTCTTAGGGTTCTGTGGAAAATGTGCTGGTGAAGAAGAAAAGGAGTTCTATAATAATGAGTACATACACACCCTTGATTCCCTGGCTTTCTGGTTAATATGTGTAAAATATTAACAGCCTTAAAGCTAAATAATTGCAAGTGGAGGGTTAATGTAAGATGCAATTTGTTTTGTCTGGTGAAGTGTGTTTGATAAGGTTTCCTCTATGATGATATTTACGGCATCACTCCTCGGATATCTTGTTCATGTTTTTGCTTGCCCTAATGAAATGGGGACTGATAACTTTAGTAAGGTATATCACAAATATTATACAAGAATAATGAGAAAAAGAATGAGTCATTTCACAAAGATAAGAAGAATCACCTTAAAAAGGGCAAAAATCAGGGAAGGAACTTAGAATCTGATAGATTATTCTGAAAGTAGATATACACCATCAAATTAATTCTAATTTATACCCTCGAGTTCTCAAATTGCCCGCTTTACGAATCAGGCAATTTGAGAATACTAAGGACCCTAAAAGAAATGATCCCAGACTTGTTACTCTGTATACACTTCATACCTTCTAGTCTAGTCCGATTGCTCTACTCCTGCTGACACAGTTAGGTCGCTTCAGCCTTCAGTGATTCAATTGTTGCTTGGTAATGGATCCATCAAAAATACCTAAAAAGCCTTTCCAGTTTGTTGTATTCCACTTCTCATCATTGTGCAGAATTCCTCATAGTTAATTCTGCCATCCTGTTCAATTCAAATGACATCATGTAATGATGTAACAGCAGTGTCATAGTAACATTATAAGAAATTTTATGATGTTTGATTAGAAAACAAACTTACATTATCCGTATCAACCTCAGAGATTACTTCCCTTATGCTGGCTTCATCACCCATTCCATACTCCTTCATAGCAGACTCTAGTTCGTCCTTTGTAATGTACCTGCAAACAATAATACTTAGTTGATAAAATCTAAAATAAGGGGCAGTCTATTAATTAGCCCTCAAAATCTAGCTCCTTGTGAAGATTCTTGGTTATTCTCAACCATCTAAGAGCATGTCAGAAAGTCAAAAATGAAAATTTGATGTTACTTAGCACACAATATGTAGAAAACCAAGATCTAAGATGGTATCGCTCAGGTAGCATTGCTTCCACATGTACTTTTAACATTTTTTTTTCTGGCAATCACGTATTTTTAGCATTTAACAGTAAAAATCATAGGATATTCAGTATAAATAATTAGTTCAATGTCCAATGTGGAAAATTTAGCATGAGATCAGTAAAAGGATATAGCTATAATAATGAACAGACATCAGAACTCACCCACTATTATCTTTGTCAAAAAACTGGAATGCTTTGTACAGGTGCTCATCTCTTTCAAGTCTGTATCTATGCATTGTAGCTGAGATAAATTCAATATAGTCTATTGTTCCATTTCCATCCACATCAGCCTGAAATGTATTGCACATTATTCCAAGGACCCCAGTTGAGTTAAAATGTAAGCAATAATAAACAGAAAACAAGTTGAGCAGTGATGCCAGTTAAGGGGTTGAGAAATACTTACAGCTTCCATTAACTGCTTGACTTCAGCTTCAGAGAGCTTAGATCCAAGACGAGCCAAACCTGTCTTTAGTTCTTCATAGGTGATTGTGCCACTCTTGTCCGTGTCCATGTTTGTGAATGTTGCTTTAAGACCTTTAATCTCTTCTTCTGATAGGTTTTCAGCAATAACCTAGGGATTTCAAATAAACCAACATTATCAAATGAAGACAGAAAGAAGAACCATCTACACCGGTATAACTCATCTATCATGCTTATTAGGTAGATAAAGAAAAAAATAAAGCTATTAAACAAGTGAAGGCCTACAGGATGTCCATGCTATTGTTTTGGTAATATAGAAGCGGTCCAAGTGGAGAATTCTATAGTGTGGATGGTCAATGGTCATGACAGAAGTAAAGTAGCTTTGGATAGTACTCTATACCTTCAATGCAAGCTTCTTCATCTTATTCATTGCCCTGAATTGCTTCAGCCTGGAGAGAACTGCACTATCTATTGGCTTGTCCGACGCATCTCCACCTTCCCTCAGCCAAGGATGCTCTGACAATTCCAATTATCACATCTTAATCAATTGACAGACCACAGATCAGATGAATTCATATGAGTGGATCAAAATTCTTGAGAAACCATCAGACATTCAAGTTTCTGAGGAAAGCCAGACCAACAAACTAGACCTAATCAACAAAATACACTATAACCACATATTAGAAAAGAGTACAGACCAAGAACTTGTGCAGAAGTGAACCGCTTTTTTGGGTCCATAGTCAACATCTTTCTCACTAGATCTTTGGCACTTTCAGAAATTGAAGGCCATGGTTGACTTTCAAAATCTAGTGCCCCTTCAATAATGGCATCAAATATTCCTTTCTCAGTTTCTGCAAAACAATTTTAGCATTTGTAATAGAATATGACAGACAACAGAATCCAAACAACATGCTAAAACACATAAATATAGAAGAAACTATATATTGTTGTTACCAGCCCAAAATGGAGGGACACCACTGAGCAGAATATACAACATAACACCTGCACTCCAGATGTCAATTTCCTTTCCATAGCTACGTCGCAGAACCTCAGGAGCAACATAATAGGCACTACCCACGATATCACGATATACTTTCCCTGAGATGAATTTTAACAAGGACAGTACATTAGTAATATAAGTTTATTTGAACCAATAAAAAACAGAATGGTAATGAAGGCAATAGCAGGGACCAGGGAGACATTAATGAATTCCATTATAAAGCATCTTTACAATTCTGCCAACTTCCAGTTGTGTCAAATCACTTTCTTGTTAATTACTTATGCATCTAAAATTGGGTTTTACAGAATACCACCAATTTGAGCAACAAAACAATAAAATTTGTGAAGTTGAGGATCCTAAACCGTATTCAATATATGAAAAAGAAAGGACATATGACAGTAGATATGGGGAATGATCAAAATTCAGTTCAGTTGCATGTTCATTTCCAAAATTCTACAAGAAAAAGACATTTAAATAAACAAAATGCAATAGTAAATGACTCGATTCATAAAAACCAGTATAAACATAGTGAAGTTTGGGAATTTAACCTTCTTCAATAAAGACTGACAACCCAAAATCAGTTGCTTTCATCATAGCTCCCTCATCTTTGCTAGACAGCAAGAAATTCTCAGGCTTGAGATCACGATGCATCACACCCATGAAATGGCAGACATGAACCACATTCACAACTGCCCTACAAATAGCTGCTGCAGCTCTCTCAGAGTAATGGCCTTGAGCAATAATCTTATCAAAAAGCTCTCCACCAGCACAAAGCTCCATTACAAGATGAACGGATTGTCTATCCTCATAAGCACCCCTGAATTCCACAATATTTGGCTGGCCGGACAAATGCTGCATAATCTGAACCTCCCTCTTCATATCCTCTCTATCCTGTTTATTTTTCAGCTTCCTCTTCAAAATAGATTTGCAAGCATAAGTGTTACCGGTAGAATTCTCGGTGCATAAATAAGTTATCCCAAACTGGCCCCTACCAAGTTCCTTCCCAAGAGTGTAGAATTGCTTAATGTCATCCAAAGGCTTTCCTAATATTGTTCCCGGTCTTTCAACTGGCCTGGTGCTTGCTACCGTTGGTGGTTTCAATGGGGCAGGAATTGGTTGCGGCGGCGGCGGTCTTGTTTGTGGAGGCGGAGGTGGAGGTTGAGAAACTGAGACTTTCTGGGTTTGAACTTGTTGCTGCTGCTGTTGTTGTTGATAAACTGGTTGGATTGGTCTTGGAGGAGGCATGCCTGATCCATAGCCATTGTAGTCAGGCTCTGACAATTTATGCTTGCTGCCACAACAACCCATATCTGGTTACTTGGGAGTTGCAAAGAAAGAATTCAACTTGGGAACTGGGTTTCTTTAGGCAGAATTTTATGAGTTTAAAAAGTTTACAGCAAACAGATGAGAATTTTTCAAATGAACAAAAGAAGAGAACTTTTCAAGCATAATATAACCCAGATTTTCTCTTTTTCTTTTCTGTCTCCTAGTGGTTTTATTAAGATTAAGATAAACTTTTAAGAGAAAACGTGTTGGAGTAATTAATTATGAAATTAAATCTCAATTAATGACGACAAATTGAAATTGCCAATTACAATTTTTACAATTAATCACACATTTAAAGGCAAGAAATATGTTTGGGTTTAGCCTCTTCAAAATGAAAATTTGTGACTTGAGTTGTGGCAAAAATTCTTCTGTTACTTTGCCCAATCAAAACCTTTCTTCAATGATGATGTTGAAAGAGGAAGGTTACCGAGAAAAGAATGGACATGTAGTCATGTACGATGAAATAATTAATTAATCAAGTTGAATATTATTCACAAAAATAGACTTATAAACTATATAAAGCAGTAGTATAATGAATTCATGATAATGAATTTGTTGGTAAAGTCCAACTGATTTTATGACAAATCACTATCATTTTATCCAAAAAATTGCATCATTTGAAAAGGATGGGTGTGGATAGAAGAAGTGCAATATAATGCAAATGTGTGAAATAATTATATCAAATTTATCATGTCAAATACTCGATTGCAAATGTGAGCTGAGGAGCACTATGCAGCAGATGGGTCAAAAAAAAAAAAGAATAAAAGTTAACAGATTTTGGTCGGATTCAAATGTTTTTTTTCTTACAAAACCAAAGTTATGTCTGAGGCCCGCCCTTTAATGGGCCTTAAACCAAGCCACATTTGTCTTGTTTGATTGCACGATGGAGAAAAGAGAGACTCATGGCCTTGATTTGATCTCAAAAATCATGTCTGAGCTGTATAAACTTGCTTCAATTCAAGACATATATATAATCCCTTGATTAGGCAATTCTTTACTTAATTTGGAAAAATATAGTAGAAAAGAAATAAATTAGCTAATTTGATTAGGGCTTCTGATTGATTTTGTTGTTATCTTTGTGTTGGATGAAGCCTTAATTGAGTGGACTTTTTGCTTTGTATTGGTGACCTTCTTCCTAGTGCCCCCACCCACACTTGGACTGTTGCCTTTTTTTTTCCCTTTTTCTGTGTTGCTAATTTAACATGACCTATTTGTTTGAACCATTTACTGACGTAAGGGGTCCGCAGGCTTCAAGTGTGAAGAAACAAAACTAAAGATGAACATCCATGGCCAGCTGTGGTGATAACAATTCTTTTCCTAAAATTTGATATAAAGATAAATAAAACTAAAACATGTATGGCAATTCATCAAATCTTGTTAGGAATTAGTAGTTTAGGGTGATGAAGATTATCTTGTCTTGTTTTTTTTTTTAAAATATGAGTAAGCCACCAATGTTTATACTTTACAAGGATTTAAAGATTCGTCGGATTTTTCAAACTTAAATTTCGATAGGACTCACACGAAAGATCTGAGTCTAAATTATTTGGATTAACAAAGGTATTACCATATCTTATCAACTTAAGACTAAAAATCTCATTTGAACCGATAATATAAAATGTTGAAAATCCTCATGATAACAAATACACTTCCGGAAGATCGAATTTGTACAATCGATTGATTTCTGCAATACGAGAACTCATTATTAGGCCGTGGAAATGCATGATTAAACACATCTACCGCGAAGCCAATACGTGTGCTGACTGGTTGGCCACCCACTTTAATCATCTTCATCTTGGTCTCCATGTTTTTGATGTTCCACCTTAGAAACTTACATTACTGCTTGCAGCAGATGCCAAAGAAGTAATCTACCCTCGAGTCATTTAATTTCTTTTCTATGTAATGTGTGCTAGTTTCTTTCCCTCATATAAAAAAAAAAAAAAAAATTGTACTCTAACAAGCGTCTTATCGTATGTATGGGCCAATACCAGGTGGACGGTGAGTCGTGATTGAGCCCAGATTCTTGCATGGTCCGATTTATACTTGCATGTTGATGGAATTGATCATAACCGAAAAAAAAAAAACTAAAAGAAAAATAAAACACTGCCAACTGCCAAGGCCCTAAACCCGCAGAGCGCGGGAGGGTCATTAAAAGATACTATGATTTTGATTTTGATTTTGTTTCCAAATAGAAGCTCCTTCTTATCTTGTATTGAAGAAGAAGGAGAAGGAGATCGGAGGAAGGAGAAGAAGAATGCAATTTCTGGTAATGTCCCTGCTATCAAGGGATGGAATTGTGTTTAGTTTCCAAAAAGTGGAGGTTCTTCCCCTCCGGGATGTTTCGTCCCAAAGTTACGTCGCTCTATATAACACCGCTTCCCTTCATCTCCTTCTCACTGCGCCCTTTGTCTTTTCTCTTCTTCTTAACCCTAAATTCAAACAAAATCAATCGCTCTGTTTTCGCCATTGTTGTTTTGGTGTTGCAGATAGAAAACCCTCTCTTTCTCTTCCTTGTCAGATAAGTATTTTGTATTCGTTGTCTTATGGCGCAAGGCAGGAGATATGTCGCTAATCCACAATTAGGTCTCTCTCTCTCCTCTTTTCATTCATTTTTTGAACAAACAAAGAAAATATTCTTTCTTTTGAGTTTCCACTTCATTGATAGTGTAAAAGTTTACTCATTTCTTTACCATCATTGTCAAATGAAAATTGCAATATATCTAATTTCATTTAATCTTATTTGGCAGACCTTAACCAGATTCTGAGGGAAGCACAACATCGTTGGCTTCGTCCTGCTGAAGTTTGTGAAATACTTATTAACCATACCAAATTTCCTGTCTTAGACAAGCCCCGATTGATGCCTCCAGGTCTGCAATAATACATCTGCTTAATTATTATTATTTTCATTTTTAGTAAGTTTGTACCCTTTTCCATGCAATCAGTGACCAAAATTTGATTTTCAGCTCGATCCATGTTCTTATTTGACCGGCAAGCACTTCGATACTTTCGTAGAGATGGTCACAATTGGAAGAAGAAGAGTGATGGAAAAACTATCAAAGAAGCTCATGAAAAGTTGAAGGTTGGGTTCAATTTGTTATTCCTAATTTGTTAATTAATGTATATTTAGTGTTCATATTACTGAAATAGTTTACTGATTAAATGCCTTAACGTTTATGAGCCTATTAACAGATTCTAATTCACAAAACTTTGACTAACTTGGTACTTTTTGACTTTTGTAGGTTGGGAGTGTGGAAGTTCTTCATTGTTATTATGCACATGGAGCAGACGATGAGAAATTTCAGCGACGTTGCTATTGGATGCTTGATGAGTGAGTAGTTTTATGACTCTATGACCCCAAAATGCTCTGTTTCAAATCAGTTTTATCTTATTCTCTTGTTTTCATTTTTGCCCATGTTCTCTTGCATTGTACTAACCTCTTAAAAAGTGTGTTTATTATTCCTTAGAAATCTATTTTTTCATTAATCCTTTTTATAAATTCCTCTTTTTCTTTTTTCTTTTCAGGGATTTCCACAAATATGTTTTTGTTCATTACAGACAAGTAGAAGAGGTATAAATGAACAGTAATTCGCCAATCTTGGTCTTATAACTGTAACATTAATGGATTATCTATCTGGGATTTAGCTCATCAAATAGATTTCAAATGACTTTGGTTTGAATAATTCTAATGTCTCATGTTGATTCCATTTAATGTGATAAATGATTGCCTTGCAGGGATACAAGTACAACAGATCGGGAAGTTCCCGTTTACCATTTAATGTGGTAAATGGTTCACTTCCTTCCCTATTTCATGAAAATTCACCTGCTTCTAAAGTTCAGACATATCACGCATCAACAAGCACAACGGAATGGAATGGCCAAACATTGGATTATCAAAGTAACTTTTCTCCTGTACTCCATCCTATTTATGGATCCATATCTCATACTGCTTCGATGAAGCATGAAGTTGCAGGTAAGGGCAATATATTATATGTTGAAATTAAAGATATTTATCGACTTTAAAATCATGACAATTGAACATGAATTATGAATACTAATCATTTATCCCAAATTTCACTTCTTTACAACCTTATTTTAGCAATCTTTAGGATTGAATCATAATAACAGCACTGCTGCTGCATGTTTTGGCCAGGAATCCACTACAACAACATGACAAATAGTACCATTAGCATGCCAAACCAAAAATTCTATGTTGAACAACCTATTGCAGGTGAGTTAATAACTATTATAGAACCAGGGGTGACATTAGATGAGTTACTCAGTGATGTTGATGTCCAACCAGTGGCAGAATCTCCAGAGGAAGTAATTCAGGTCAGCCTTCCCTTGTAGTTTGCTTAGTTGTTAATGATATTGGGTCTTATATTTGGAACTATCCATGCCAGATTGTATTGGAGCTGTATAGTATGCAAATTTGATTCATCATCTCTTTGCAAATTTACTGTGAAACAGGATTATGATTTGGATGTGCCTGATCAGAATGATTCTAGTCTTGGAGAGGCAGTTTCCTCTTCTGCGCAAATTGAGAATGAATCCAAACTTAAAAAGCTTGATAGTTTTGGTAGATGGATGGAGGCAGAAATGGGTGGAGATTGTCATGATTCCTTAATTGCTTCTGATCACTCTGTCAATTATTGGAATCCACTTGACATAGAGAGTGATGTCAGTGAGGTATCTAGCTTGTATCCATTGGATCCTTCTCTTGTTGAACAGCTATTTACCATTGTGGATTTTGCACCTAACTGGGCTTATTCTGGTGTTGAAACCAAGGTATTCATTCATTGCCTGTAATGTTTTGTGAAAAAGCACTTCCCATTTGATTTCAATAAATCATGCAGCTAATAATTAATGCCCTTTTTTTTGGTTTTAGGTTTTAATCATTGGAGACTTTCTGCAAAAAAGCAAGGAACTTCCTAATGCTACTAAATGGGCCTGTATGTTTGGTGAAATTGAAGTTCCTGCTGAGGTTGTGGGTAAAAATGTCGTTCGTTGTCAAGTTCCTTCTGATCATTCTCCTGGGCAAGTTCCATTTTATATCACCTGTTGCAACAGGTTGGCATGCAGTGAGATAAAATCTTTTGAATTTCGTGAAAAGCCGCCTGGAATTTTGTTTGACAGGAATGTTAGTAAAACTACAGCAGAAGAGGAAATGCTTTTAAAAGTTCGTCTAGCGATTTTGTTAGATATTGGCCTAAGGAAGAAATGGTCTGGTTGTTCTGTTAAGGAATGTGACAAGTGTAGGTTGACAAATGATATATATTCGATGGGAATAGCCTGTCCAAATGATTGGATGCAACCTAAAGATGGTTTGATTCAGAATTTGCTAAAGGAAAGACTCTATGAGTGGTTACTATACAAATTTCATCATGTTGGTGAAAATCTACGTATTCTTGATGAAGAAGGTCAAGGAGTTATACACTTGGCTGCTTCTCTTGGTTATAATTGGGCAATTGGCCCTATAATTGCTGCTGGAATAAGTATCAATTTTAGAGACAGGCGAGGTAGAACAGGGCTTCATTGGGCATCCTACTTTGGAAGGTGAACTTCTTATGCAATTTTTATTTCATATATCTCTAATTCATGTTAATTTTTGATATTGACTAACTTTTTTCTTTTTGTCTCACACAGAGAAGGAACTGTTATCACACTTATTCAACTAGGTGCTAATCCCGGTGCGGTTGATGATCCTACATCTTGTTTTCCTGGTGGACGAACTGCAGCAGATTTAGCATCAAGTAAAGGGCATAAAGGAATTGCTGGATTTCTGGCCGAAAATGCTTTGCTTGCTCATTTTGCTTCTTTGACTGTTAACCGAAATGCCATTGAGACTACTGCTACCCAAGTTGCCACATCAAATGGGTCGTTACATCATAAGCATTGTTCATTGAAAATGTCTCTTGCTGCTGTTAGAAATTCAGCTCATGTAGCTGCTCTGATTCAGGAGACATTTCGGACTCGTGATAGACAATTAACCAAAGGCAATGATGATATGTCCAAAGTCTCTTCGAACAGGAACCAAAAGACGAGTCAGTTTGGGGACTATTTGCATTTGCACACTGCAGCTGCCAAGATCCAACACAAGTATCGTGGCTGGAAGGGAAGAAAGGAATTTTTGAATATACGAAATCGAATTGTGAAAATTCAGGTACAATTTAGATTATCCAAAAAGTTCTGCTATATGTATAATGTTTGGATTTATAGTAAGTCTTCACAAATTCATTTGCTTTTTATTTCTTTTCAGGCTCTTGTGAGAGGGCATCAAGTACGTAAACAATATAAAAAGCTTCTTTGGTCTATTGGTATAATTGAAAAGTTAATCCGTTGGAAACGTAAAGGTGCTGCTCTACGAGGATTTCGCGTACAAGAATCAATTGACACTCCAGTTAAGCTAGGGGATGAATATGAACACTTACAACTTGGTCGACAACAGAAGATTAATGGAGTTGAGAAAGCTTTAGCAAGAGTTCAGTCCATGGCTCGTGATCAAGAAGCGCGTGACCAGTACATGAGACTAACTACAAAATTTGGAGAATCTAAGGTACTATAATAAAAATTGGTTGTATATATTTCAAAGATATTGCATTTATATTTCAAAGATTTGTTCAATGAAATAACTTGGAATATAGCAAGATCTTTCTTATTTCCACTTTGGAGTTTGAGCCCATAGCAGGTGGGCCGTGAGTCGTGATTGAGCCCAGATTGTTTGTTTTTTTGGCCCAGATTGAGCCCAGATTGTTTGTCAATTTGGATAAATATCCAATTTTCGATTTATTTCCCCCTATTGGTAGTATTTTGACAACTTGAGTACTTCACCATATATAAAATAAAATCAAAGAGGCATTATTATTTCCTATATTGTTGTGTGAGAAAATAACATTCGAAATCTTAATAACCAATCAAAGAATGAGGATGGAAGTGGAAAAAAATACCATTTCAGAATTGACTTGTGAAGATAGAAAAAGATTTTGTTCATCTCTGGTTTTTGCTTTCTTTCTTTTCTTTTCTTTAAAGTCATATCAGTTACATGGATCACACAAATTGAGAATCTGAAGAACAAATTTTGAACTTTAAACCAATAACCATCCAATATAGTCATCAAAATTCAACATGGGCCCTCAAAATATCCAAAAAACATATATAGCGTTTATAAAATTTACACAAAAAGAGAGAAATTCAAATAAAAATGAATGGTTCTAAAAAATAAACAAAAAACTGTGATGCTTTTTGGGAAAAGCCCCCATCAAAGGGGGACTTGAATTGAATTGAAAGTCATTTTCTTGCAAAAAGGCGAAGGGTAGAGCCCTTAAAAACGTTTGTTTCATCTTTGGCTACCCACAATTAAAACACTCCATTTCTCTCTCTCTCTCGGCCTTTTTTTTGTTTTTTGGCCTGACCCCATTTTTTAATTTTCTTTTATTTTCTATTGCTCTCCATCCATCACCTTCCATCAAAAGCAAATTTGGCTTCGACTCCCCCTGAAATTGAAATGGACCCCTACCCTTATTTTGTCCAAATTTCCTTATTTTTTAACCCTATTTCATTATTCCTTCATTTTTTTTCACTTGGTGACATGAGATTTTGGACTATCTTATTATATGAATGATGGATGATAGATACCCCATTAATTATAAATTTACCATTCATCAGATCAGTTGTTAAGATTATATATTAAAATTAGTTTAGGTTAAGAAATTGTTTTGATTGTAATGAAATTTCATCGTATCCTTAAAAAAAAATTATCGAAATTATTTGATTATTAGAACTTAGATTCTTAGACATAAACATACATGGCAAAATGTTTATTCTCTTTGCAATTAAATTAGTTATATCTTGGAGATAAACTCCAAATGAAGGATTCAAAATGATGTCAAAAAAATCTTGGAGCTATTGTAAACTGGATGTGCCCATTAATTAAAATTGGAAAAAATTTTATGTCCAACAATCCTTGATTAAGAACATATTCTTTCTTTTCTTTTTGGTTTTTTGAAGTTTGTACCCAAATTACTACCACTAAAGAGAAATTGGAAACACACTTCAACTTCCAAATTCCAACTGAACTGAACTGAACTGAACTTTTAGGACCCCTCCTCAATTTGCAAAATCCTGCTTGAGCTCACTCGCCAGTCGCCACTAAAGTTGACTCATCTGTGTCGACTCAGCCGAATCATTGCCCAAGTGAAAAAAAAAAATAATATGTAGTTGTAGCATTTTTAATCAATCATCATCATCATCATAATTAATTAAGCTTGTTTTGCTTGGCTCTTTTCTCAAGCGGCTAACAAATTGGTTAACCATAGAACCCTGTTTGGCTCCAAACTGCATCCCTGACCCTCCTCATGTCCCGGCCCTTGAGGGTCCGACCCACGCCTTCAACAACCGAAGCCCCGCCAGCTTTCTTACTCCGAGCGTATTCACGCGCCAAGTACTCGTGTGGCGGCACCATCTCCGAGTCCCGGTCATCTAACCCATCATCCGAGTCGTGTATTGACTCCACCGAGTCCACCCTGTATATCTTACTCCAGTCGGGCACGTTCACCGGTGCTGACGTGGCCATATGGTGTCCACGTGGTGAATTGGCTGCTGCGGCGGCCAGCCCATCATGGTTACGAAACTGATGCACGATCCTAGGCTTCGTCGAAGAAGAATCTTCGAAAGCCAAGGAGAGCCCTCCCACGTGGCGATCACCCCGGGGTACTCGGCGACGTCCCCCTCTCATGTCCGAGTTCCCATTCCCATTACTCTCAGCCTCAGCGCGTGGACTCCACTCGCTCTGAGAATTATGGAAATTCTGGTCGTCTCGCTCCGCCGCGTTACTATCAACCATCGACCAGACATCTTCTTCCCCAAGTTCCGGTTCGTCCGTGGCACTGTCCCCTTGGTTGTGACCGTAACCGTAACTCCCAAGAAACCGTTCGCTTCTACTGGTGGTCAACCGCCGGCCTTTCGCCATGAATGATGAAACAATAAGCAAATACTACTATAATATATTCAAAATACCAAAAAGAAACCCAAAAAAAACAAAAAAAAGAAAATTAAAAATCTATTCTAAGAGAATCAAGGAAAGAGGGAGGGTAAATATTAATTGGAGTCCATTAGAGAAGAGACTCAAACATAAGGAGGCTAAGAAGGGGTGACTATGTATATATAGCATTTGGACAATGGGAAGTGGGAAGTAAGAAGCCAATTTCATTTCATGTGAATTTGGACTTCATTTTGTCTTCATTTCATCTCTATAAAACTCTCACTTCCAATCAGATTAATGGTGAGAAACAGAAGACGCCAAGACTAGCACGAAACTGTAAAAACAAATGGAGAAAAATTTGAATAAATATATATAAGGGAGAGAGGAAGAGTGGGATCACGCGCTGTTTGGAGTGGCCGTGTAAACCACCGCACCAGTTGATTGGGGAAAATTTTTCAGGGAAACGACGATAACCAAATTTGGATTTTGGATAATCATTGTCATTCCTTATTAATAAACATCACTTCATAGTGTTTTGACTGTTCTTTGTGTTTTGTTCTTTTTTCCTTTTTAACTCTTCCTCTCACTCATTTTTGTTACAAGTTACAACTTGCAACGTATAGAAAGTTCTCATTCATGAACCGTAAAAAAAGAGAACCATCTATGTTTCAGCAGGTATATCATTATGCAATTTAACCATTTTAATTGAGCTTCAAAAACAGAATTGGGCATGATTCAAACTATATTTCGAAACGATATGGCTCCGTTTAGTAGAGCGGTATGGTAATGGTGTGATTGACACTGTGTAGCAACTGTACAGATGAGATTACACTGTACATATTAGATTAGATACTGTACAGATAAGATTATTTGAACAGCGATTGAAACGGAGATTACACTTAAGGTTTCATTTGACCAGTGCACCGATCCACCGGCCAAACGACCGATAAATCGATGCATGACCATAATGTATGAATAGCAAGAAAACAACTAAATATAACAAAGCTTAAATCCTTGAGAAATATGTCAAATACCGTATTTTCCTTACAAAAATATCTCATTTGTTAAGAATTACATATAATGATGATTGATAAAGTTTCTTTTTACAAGCCTCTTGATACAAGTTATTAGATTAAACAAGAATCAACCGGCATCTGTTGAGTTGAGTGAGGGGAACTCAATATCCTTTCAGTAAGGTGTCAAGTTCAAGTCTGTTGAATGGCGAAAACAGTTGTTAGAATATTGGAAGATTAGTGAAAAAAAAAAAAAAATTAACAAGAATCGGACCTAAACATATATTAACAATTTCATACTAGATATTTCACCAAAAAATTTCATACTAGATAACATATATATACTTTAATTTGATACGTACTCTATAATGCTAATGCCTCTCAATTTTGAGGGCAGCTAACACATATATTGTTTAATGAATTTTTCTTTAAAAAATGTGGGAAGTGTTTTTTAACGTTAATAAGCGTTTGTTAGGCACGCATTTTCGTACATAAAGATTCAAATGACGTTGATTAGATATATCCACGTCAGATTTCATTCTCTTCTTAAGTTAGTGGAGCCCGCATATATAAAACCTATCTTGTTTGACTACGTCAATTCCATCCCAAATTTGTGAAAGAAGTAAGGTCCCACACTCCACGTGGGTGCTCACATTACACACCTTTCACTCCATTGGTCTTTTGAACTTTCGACACGTATACTGTCCAACTTAAAAGGGTCCCACCAGAGATGTCTTAATCAATGCCACGTGGTTAAGAGTGACGGGCTAAAGTTTTTTCCTTACTACTCCCTACTTATCAAAGGTTTAATGTGTAACAAGGCTTATTAGTATATAATAATAGTATATATATATAGTAATAAAGTTTGTCGTTGAGAAGGATAAATTTTATCTTAAAAATGAATTTTTAATCTTTTCTACTCTTGACATTTTGGCGTCCGTAAACCCTGAGAACATCAGTAATATTTTCCTATTGATAATCTATATGATTGGACTTTCGCCCAAAAAAAATCTATATGATTGGACTATAAATTAGTTGAAGGTGATATAATTATAATTTGTGTCAAATTATAAAAAGTTTGACATGTTGTGGGTTAAGGCCATATTAGATGGTTTAGGCTTTAGGGGATGTAAAGAAGTTTCATTTAATAATTATTACTTAATTAATGTATTATTAATACGGATTATTATTTAATTTGGGTGGTTTAAAGGTTAAATTAATCCCACTTGTGGGTGAGGGTTAAGAAAAGCAAAGTCTCTCGTGATGAGCACATTGAGCGGTTGAGAATACAATGGGTGGGGGCCTTTTCTTGTGGGCCCTACATATTTTGATTGTCGTTTAGTCAAACTAAACTAAACAGTAAAAATCTTATCATCACATTTACCATCATAAAGGCCCAATAAGAAGCCCAAGAGTTAAGCCTGTTTTACCTGAACTTCAATTTCCCTTTTCAATTTAATTAATTAGTTCAATTGTTACCTCAAAAAAATTAGTTCAATTGTTTGAGAGAAAAGAATAAAAGGGTTGTCTGCTGCTTGGTGGTATTGTTGCGGATATTAGATTTCTGTTGAATAGAGATTGAAGATGTGAATTACAACATACTTATCGTGAATGGAACTTTTGTGCTGATTGGTTGGCAAAGACTATTTATGAGATAAATAATGATTTTGAGCTTCTACAAGACCCCTATGTAAAGAATTTACTTTCTGTGAAAGCGAGAGAAGTCTCTTTCACTCGTAATTTTATCTTGATTAATTAATAATATTCTCTCATATTTAAAAAAAAAAGAATAAAAGGGTTGTGAGTTGTGTCTATAAATGAATTATTGGTCATTGAAATTTCCTTAAAAAATCTACAGTTAGAAAGACAAGAAGGAATAAAATATAGAGTATACAGTAGTATACAGTATAGTATTATTGACGGAGGACCCTCACCTCACTGGTCTCTCTCTCCCTCTGTTGGCCTTATATATATAGTGAAGAGTGGACAGGGTGGGTGGGACCTTGGGTTTACAGTGACCGAACCAGTCTTGGACCCATAAATCCACTGCTTGCTTGGGTTTTCGTCAGATTGTGCCACCCATGGACCCAACTCTGCCTTGTATTGGATCCATCATTCTTAATCAGCATCCTATGCTAGCTTACCCATCTTAATCAGACGGTCACAATTTCTTCTCTTTTTTTTTTCACTTTCCATCTGGGACCCAGTTATCTGAAATTTTCCTTACCAATTGGATTATCATTACATAGGGTCAAAAAGGAATATCCCTTTTCTACTCATATGTACAGGGAAATAAGTACCAGCAGTAACAGCGATAGTGAGTTCAGCAGAATTTCATGACAGAGCAATGCAATGCAATTTGTGCGGTAATTAATTCAATTATTACTACTAGTTTAAATGTTTAATTGCATTTTTTGATAGGCCAACTTCAATTCTTGATTCCTCCATGTGACATCAAGTTCCAATCATGCCAAAGTTGGCAGCCCTAGCTATAATCATGGGATTACCATATTACTAATCAATCGGCGGCTATAAAATATATCCATAAATCAAACAAAATCCATCCAATAACATGGGAGAGAGTTGATGACAAATTAAAATTTCCAAACTCAGTGGAAAGTTAGAGAGGGGAAAAAAAAGTTTAAAACTCTTGGTATGTCCCCACCACTCGTGTCCTCATACAACCAAAACATGACAGCCCAAAACTACTATAATCAGCAAAAGCAGATTATGTCTTGCATTTGGGATCTCTCAATTGAGTTGGATTTAGAGTTCCATAGCCTTAGGGGGTGCCAATTGCCGAAGACAAGATCTGGGTTTATGTCATTTGTTTTGGCAGAATCAGAATCTCCACCTGCTAAGCTGCGCACCACAACTCACCTCTTCGCAACAAACCCAATTACTTAACCAAAAGCTAGCTTGCCTTAATTTCAAAGCATTTATGATTTCAAATTTTCAATGCATATGATCTCAATTGGAGATTAAATTATATATATACTTTTGGTAATTAATTATCTTCGTTTCTATATATTCCATTAAATATAAGCTGTACATATTCTATTGCATATGCATGCCCCGGTTAGATCCGCTAGATCATAGTGTTTGTAATGATTGTACTTAGAAGGAATCAGAAAGATTATTTATTTTTATTTATGAGTGTTTAGACTTTAATAATATAAGAGTGAAAATTAAAAAGTAACCCCTCATATATAAAAAGAAGAAAAAAAATTGAAAAGTAACAGAGGCAGTGATTAGTACTACATTAGTTTTAGAAAAGAGTTTGATATAATGTACTAAGAATCAGCTAAAGTTTATTGTTGGGGGTGGCTTTGCCACGTGTAAAATTATGTCAGCTCTCTTTTGGAGAAAATATGTCAGCGCTGTTTGGTTTGAAATAACGGATTAATGTTTAATTGTTATTTATTTATAGCTTAATGAAGAATTGAATTAATAATCCATGTACTTAATGTAAATAATAATATTAAGTTCTCAACATTCATTCATATATTAAAAACTCAAAAAAAAAAGGCGTAAAATTAAGCTGATAATATTGTTTGTAATGAAGTTACAAAATAAATGAAATTTAATGTTTTAACTTCAATCGTTGAAACAATCCCACTATCCCATTTATATCAATAGGTTCATTCCATTCCATTACAGTATTTTATACTCCCTCCATGATTACATGTTATTTTTAACTATTTCACGTTAAATAAGAAAAACCGTTATTTTACTAATTTTTAGCAAAATTAAGCTTTTCTTCCATTTTTACCCTTTTTCAACCCTCCTTCCATTCTCCCTCCACAATTATTCCATCGTTGGTTTCAAGATTCGTAAAATGCAGACTTCATCCTTATTTTCTCATGAACAAAACATTTCTCAATTTCCTAGTAAAATATCGATTTGATTGAAGAAATTTTTTTGGGGAAATTTTTTTGAGTAATCTCCAATATCACTTATCACCGAAAATTTTGTTTCCCATCCAACTTTTTTTAATCGAAATTTGATTGTATTTTTAGAAGAACCCAAAATTTTGATTGTATTTTTGTTTCTCCTCCTTTCATAATCCCAAATTTTCCATCGCCCATCCCTAATTTCAGAGGTTTCAAGTTTGAGCATGTTTTTGGGAAACAAATCGACTGGTAAACAAGTTCAGATACGATTTTTGTTTAATTTTAAGCTACCCATTCCGTCAATTTCTGGTCTTTGCTGTATAACTTGCATTATCCCTCTCTCTGCTGTCATTGATTTCGTCACATGTATTATGGTTCTTTCCATTTTGATTTGCAATTTTGTCTTACTGTGTTTGCTGCTACCCCTTTAATCAGTTTTTTCATTTTCTTTCTGGACACAACCAGTATCTTTCCCAAGCCCCTTTTTTTCTTGTTTATTGTTGTTTTTTGCTTTTCCCACAAAGATAAAAGAGGAAAGGAAACAGAGAGTTATCATGACATAGCAAACAGATTTGAAACTTTGAAGATCATGGGTTTTGTTTAGCATTTTTACAATCTTCTAATTCTGGCTTTGGCTTTGTATAATACACTAAAATCAAAATTTTTGGTGAACTGTGAAGCTTTTAGTATGGTGGTTGGGAGAGTGATTAATTTGGTTAATTAAATAGGGTTATATAAGTAAAACTAACCCTTAATAATTGAGGGTGGACATCTGATTAGGGACAAGAAAAGTTTCTAGAAGTGGAAAATTCTCTCTACCATATCTCTCCCTTAAGGGGGGAAAATGCAAGAAATACAAGAAATATTTTTCATGATCTGAATACAAGAAATATTTTTATTTATACATTAAAAGGGAAAAAATGGAAAAGAGGGTCGAAGGAAAACCGACTAAACCCTAAACCCTCTTCAAATATATATAGCTTTCTTTCTTTCTTTCCTTTTTCACTCTTATTCGAGCAGTATCTCGCTCTCTTTCAACGATGGATTCTACCGTTCTCCATCGTCTTATGAAGTTACCGCATAACATCAGAACTGTGTCGGTGATGATCCATCTAAACCATGGTATATAATTTTATTTCCCCTCTTTTATTTTCCTTTTTAAATCAATTTGTTCATGAATCCCTTTTTACATCGATTTGTATCAATTTGTATATATATAAAAAAAAAACCAACCTTCAGATTGGGGTCATTTGGTCAGTCCGGAGTTAGAAACTCTACTTTGCAGATCCCTCGACCCAATTTAATCCTATTGTGAATCCTTCTAAGTTCTATGAAAGCATTAGAATGGCTCACAAATTCCAGAGGCATCACCCCTTGACACAATCATGACGGTTCGAATGCCTTCCATATTCCATTTCAACAGCTCGTTTTCTACTTCCTTTTTGGTCAAAGACTGCCTGATGCCTCCAACAAACAACTTAACAACATCCTTACGTGGAAATATCGAACACTGATCCCCGCATATCATCACATTTTTCATTTCTAAGGCATGCGACGTTTGCTCTTTCTAAGCAAACTTGACTTATACAGAACCCCGATGTCTATGTGAATGACTATATAGTTCAATACCCAGCCACCCATACTCTCAAGAGCAGCTCTTAGATCAACCTCTTTGACTTGCTCATTCAACTCGAAGATGAATATATTTTTCTCTTCATCTTCCGCTTCATTGTCATTGATAGGCAAAGACTCTAAGGTAGTAGCAACCACAACATTGCTACTATAAAATTGGTAAGGTTGGCCTATTGCATTGAGAAATCTGTAAAAGCAGTTCCTGTTTGCTGAGGTGGTGTGGCCAAATCTACGTGAGCTTCAATACAAGCAGGTTGCACCACAGGTGCCACAGGTTTCTTATATCGAAGGTCACCTTTACTCAAATACTTCTGCCACCGAAAGATCAAGATTATCCTCTGCATTTGGGTCGAAGAAATACGGATCATCACGATGATTGGGTCTAACCCGGCTTTCTTCCGTTGATGTCGACAGGTTCCGCCTATTCCGCCTCGTTGATGTTGACCGGTTCCGCGTCTTCCACTTCATCAACGTTATACGTTTCTAACTTTTAGTGAGTGGTTAGTAATTTTTCTTTTAGTTTTGCAATCCGCGTTCGATATCCATATAAGTCTTATATATAAACCTTTGTTCCTATGTATAAAAGCAATGTGCAAAGGCCCAATGCTTGACACGTGCCTAACTTTTTTACTTACATATTGGAGTCATCTCATTGGTCGACTTATTGCTCAAAAAGTCCCCTGAACTCCCTAAAAAGGCCAAATAAACCCTTTTCTAGATGGCTAAATGCTGAAATAAGGACTAAACATTTCAAGATTTTCTCAAATAAGGATCAAAATACACATTTTCAACAAATTCGAATAAATACTTGATTTTTTTTACAAATTGGATACAATATAAGTTAACACTAGTGTGTGAGATATATATAAAATAAAAAGCACACGATAATTTTATATCATATTACGTTTAATGAATTTATTTTGATTAATAGGGTTTGATTTTTAATTAATATGATAATATCATTTTTCTATCAAATTTAACGTGTACGCATGAGAAGCATTGGTTTTCATATAAAAATTCCCTAATTTGTAAAAATTTCCTAAGCATGTGTTTTAATTTGTTGGAATTATGTATTTTGATCCTTATTTGAGAAAATCTTGAAACATTTAGTCCTTATTTCAGCATTTAGCCGTCTGACAAGGGCTTATTTGGCCTTTTTAAAGAGTTTAGGGGTTTATTTGGCTGCAATTAGAGTTCAAGGGCTTATTTGGCCGATTTGTGTAAGTTTAGGGGCCTTTTTGTGCAATAAGCCGTTGAAAGATTGACCATTTGGTTATTTTGTTATTTACACAAACTCTTAACGACATTTCGACACTTCGATAATTTTTTACCCTTAATAATGGATCCACCCTCCACCATAGTTACTGGATTCACTCATACCCCCTGAAACCGCGTACTGGGGTCGTTGATCCAATTTTGGGTATATTTACGTTCCGGGAACGTGGGGATCCCATATCAAGTTCCATGAAAGTTAGTTTCAAATTTATTTATATAAATTGAAGAAATTAAGATAACAAAGTATAGATTTGAAACAAATACAATAGAAAAACAAGTTTATTAACCTATTTTTCTTATCAAATTTGACTTTTTAAAACATTATTCTAAAATGGAGTATTGTATGAGCTTTTATTACATTATATGTTAATTAAACCAATTAAACTATATTATTTTAAAGAAATTTAACTATGTTTACAAAAATTTACAAGATATATATTATTACTCCTCCTTTTGTATCATCGAATTTTCGATCTATATATCATGTTCGCGATCCAAAATCAATTTCAAATTGAAATGAAAATATTTCAAATGTGTTTCATTGCGCCTAATTGCATTCCAAATACCGTTCCTAACAAACATTAATACGAATAACTTATTTTAACCATCATTTTAATGGATATATCGATGTTTTATTGCTTCCATGTTCTAATTATGGTCTCTTTTTATCATGAATAGGGTTTTCTTTGAAAGTTTTTACTTTTTACTTATTGCAATCTATTATCATGTTTATGTATTATAAGGTGTAATAAACACTTTACTCATACATTTAGGGTATTCAACCTTTTCACATATATAAAAGTTATCATGCCTGAAACTTAAATATGACCATTATTTATCGATTAATTGATGCTTCTGCCCCAAAACAGTCTTTTGAAGGAAAACAAAAACATCTCGAATTATGTTTTCTTGAGTGAAAATGAAATGGGTATAAATTGTGAATATGGAACTAACTTTTGAATCATTTCTTTATTAGTAAATGGCTTAGGAACGGATTTAGATGAATTTAGTTTTTTGTCGTTATGTGTAGGGTTTGAACGGAGATTTGGACTTTTAGAACGGTTAGGAACGAATTTTGGAATGGTTGGATACGTTCCATCCTAGAAATAAGATACTTGACAAACACAACATTTTGGGTGGGAAATTATTTTCTGAAATTTTTTTGCATTGGAACGGCTTAGGAACCAATACTTAAAATCCGTTCCAAAATGCGTTTTAAAAAATCGATTCCAAATGTGGTATATATGCGGGTATATATGCACGGGTTATGACACGAAGTTTGTAATCCATCTTTGTAACGGCTTTACCTATTGCAAAAAATCTGAAACTGTTTTTGGAACCGCCTAAGTCAATCCACACATATTACCGTTCCAATGCCGTTCCACATTTGGAAGGCTCGAAATCCGTTCTAAATTGTACCCTTTTTTTTTAGTGTTTTGTCGGGAAGTGAGAGGCTTATAGTTGTCAGGCCAGCCAATCCAATGAGATTCTTGCACGAGCTACTCAATCAAATTTTGCAGGACAATGGCCAATGGGGGGGTCCATTGTTTCTACAACTTAATATAAAATATTTACAGTACTTAAAAGTTAAACCACAGAGCCGGGTCTCAAATTTCCCTCTTTTCTCTCAAAAATGTTCAAAAGTGTTGTTAATCAAACTATAATTATCCCTTGAATTATAAATACAACGAATTACCAACTCTAAATGGAATGGAAATACGTACTTGGTATAAATTTGTCAATAAAAATATCTTGGTGGCGCCACTGCCTAGTGCCAACCAGATATGTATATATATAGGGTGACAAATTTTTCACTTTATCATAGCAAGAACGATCCAATATGGTATATGAATGACATGAGTTGATGAGTCAGGAGATCATCAAAAGACTAAAGTACTATATATGATGATTTAATTTGAGTTACAATAAAGAAACAAAATGCAAGTTGATGGAACCGTGCGTTTTCACCGTGGGTGGTGCCTACTCTAATCTACCTGGTGCTGGTGGGTGTGGGATATATCGATTCTATGTTTTGGAGTTGTTACTTTCAAAGGGGTTGGCCCCTGCCCTTCATTCTATAATAATAACATTTGCATGTGCTCACCACACGTCTCATCTTCCCCTTGAGGATTGATGGTGCCATAACAAAAGCCTTTGCTACCTTTTAATGGTGCAACACTCTTTGCCATTTAGTTTCTTAAACTATTTGTGATGGAATGTTGTTACGGATAAAATCCATAGCTAATTAATTAGTTCTTAATACGAATTTTGACTGTAATAGTACATCTTTTTTCTAAGTAATGTCTTATTAAGCCGCTTGAGTATAGAACTATTGATGTTTTAGAGAAAAAAAAATGATTTAATAAACAAAATGACCCTTGAACTATATCATCAAAATGACAAAATGTCCCATGAACTTTCAATTGGGACAATTAAACCCTCCATCACACTTCCATCGCAGAAATGGCGAGAAACAAAGGTGAAATTTGGACTATTAGAGAATTATTAATTTTCAGACATTTTAGCCCTTCATTGAATGGACTTTGGCCATGTGTGATAAAAGAAGTAAATAACTTCAAATTAATAGACAAAATAATCCTCAAACTTTTATAAAATATGACAAAATGACCTCTGAAAGGGCTAAATTATCCAAAATTTAGAATCAAATAACTTAATTGTCCCAATTGAAAAATTTCAAGGGTTATTTTTTACAAATTATGATTGTTTGAGAGCATTTTGTCCATTAAATAAAAAAATTAACAATTTATTGACAATATTAATATGACTGCTTAGAGTGGTTGTCAGGTAGCCCCTATAAATTAACAAGTTGATTAAAATTAGCTAGCTAGTTATATAGGGGGGATCTAGATGGACCGGCAAATTCCTAGCTAGGGGCTGGATTCAAGTTAGTGGCATTTTATATACTATAGCTATCTCACTGAGAATGTACAGTTGTTCAATTGTTCTTATTTCTTATATATTTACTGACACCACCTGCTTTCGTACCGTCACGAGCATGTGGCAATAGCGGTTGATCTTTGGGGGATTGGAATTCTTAGATTTTTGATAATCTTTTCCTTTTCCTTTTTGGTGGGGTAGAAATAGGGGATAAAGGGTATTATTGATCATCAATATTTTCAATGATCGAAGTTGAAAAATTCAATAACTTCAGATAAATTTCAAAAATTTGTTTAGTCATTTGTTGACTGGTTAACCACCAATCTTTATAGTACTTCTCTTTTTTTCTTTGCCACATTTTCCATTACATTACTCTAGCTATTGTCATTATCGCTTTCTGATCGTACTATGTTCATTCATTTTCATCATGTTTTTCTGTTACTTTACAACTTAGATTCTTCCATAACGGTAAGAAGCAGACAACTCTAGGTAAAAATTTTCAGTCCTCTTCTACTACAATATATAAATAGGGTTTATATATGATACACCGGTGGTGGAGTTTAATAGACTACATAAGTAAGTCTTGAAAGGTGACATGTGTCTTCTAGGAACTAGATTGAAATATTTAAAATTTAAATGATTTAGAAAATGGACATGTGTCAACTCGACAACCCGCTTGTGAAGTCCAAAATTTACACCGCTGGTGTATCAAATAATTACCCATATAAATATTGGGTAATTATTTGATACACCGGCGGTGTAAATTTTGGACTCCACAAGCGGGTTGTGGAGTTGACACATATCCATTTTCTTAATTAATTAAGTTTTAAATATTTCAATCTAGTCCCTAGAGGACACATGTCACCCTTCCAGACCCGCTTGTGTAGTCTGCTAAACTCCACCGCCAGTGTATTGTATAATTTGCCATAAATATTATAAGTTTTTCTTTAATTTGTAGAATATACATATATAAACCATCTTTTTCATTTTCAATAAATAAAGAAAGAAAAGAAAAGAATCTTTTTATTCTGATACAAGGATTCTTAGTTTGTGTTATTTATTCACCAATGAACCAATCCGCTATTAAAAAAACAATAAGAATTGCAAAGAATCTTACCCTTTCCAAAACATAAAGGGGATCCTCTTGTTTGACTATACCATAATGTCTTAATTTATTAATCTTTAGATGATAAAACAACATTAGATCATATAATTGAACATGAATTATGGACTGATTAATTAATCACAAATAGTTCTAAGTGTCGGGTGATTTAACCCCATGTGTCTGTCACCACTGGTTTAATTAATGTCTTTCTCAATGTATTGAAAAAGGATCTCAGACAACTTCAGATGGGTGTAAGGTCACTTTCGAACTACACATATATATCTTATTACAACTCTCATATATAGTTGTCTCAATTAACTGTTATAAAGATCGATCAGTTACAATATTGACAGTTAACATGAGGTCAAAATATAATTCAGCTTAGCAGAAGGGCAAGTGCTCTGCCCACTTGTGGCTCAAGTGCTGGTGGCAAGTCCATTTCTCTCTGAAAAGTGGGGTTTCATTCAATCATGAAGCGATGCACTATGGCTGCTGTTTGTTTTTGGCCTAAAACATATATAGCTTTGGTATCTTATCATTTGATAGATATGTATGTATATAGGGCTATAGGCCCCAGCTGGGGGAGCAAGGAGATCAAATCAAGGTCATCTTCTTCCTTTAAACTTGTGTCATTCTTTAATTTATTGTGATTAAGAGTTTCAATTCGATTACCTCACCATTTTAGACCAAATTATTTAGTAGTTTAATTAATTTCTTTTCGTCTTTGCCATATCTTCTTTCATTTTTTGGTTTTGTCATCTTGAAAGGTATGTGAGAGCAATGATGATTTAGGTAAACTTCTAATGAATTCCTGGCCTCATAAACTTTGATTCGATTAGTACTACTTTTTAAAATTCATGAAAAGTGAGGTCTTGATAAAAAATTGTCAATTTGAAACTAAACTTTTCCTTAAACCAGAAAAAGAAAAAAAACCAGAAACATAAGACCACAAAAATCAAGCCGGGGCAATTAAGGTACAACACATGGAATACGAATCTATGCTTCATCATTACAACCTAAAACTTCCGTCCACTAACACTGGCCCGGGACGACAAGTTAGGTACAAACTATTCATAGGCTTTTTGCAGCCCATGGAAATCAGCCCATAGCAATCATTATAACATAGAGCTAAGCTTGAGCCATCATCCTAAAAAACTTGAAAGTTGAAATGAAACCGGTCGACAGTGGCCTATTAATCACTCCATAATAAAACCCATTAACCCTAAATAAAATAATTAAATTAAAATTGTATAATAGTAGTATATAATCTTCTCTTAAGACAAGTGGCTTTGCTTAGATGGGTCATGGGAGACAAGATTGGACTTCAATGGGATATCTTTAAGCTGATGAAGATGATGATTGATGAATGTCCAATGGGGATTAGGCAATGGCAAATTGCAAAAAAAAGAAAAAAAAGTTATGTTCTCTATATGAGACAATGTATGATATGAAAACAAATAATTTTAGACATAGAAAGTGTTTGAGGATGTGGGTCTACCAATGATGTTAACAAGAGGGACAATAACACATCTTTGGTGTCTAAATTCTTTCTTTTTCTTTTTTGGCTCTTAACTTGTAATAGCCATCTAAATCTTTTTGTTTGTTTTTTTATTTCCCTTGGAATTGTGTCCAAATTTGTCAATAATTTCACAAGCAATTCAGCTTTGCCTTTGCCCCACCCGCACAATGAAATTGAAATGAATGGTTTAGCATAGATAAGAAGTCGAATATGACATGTATAGGCATGATATTGGCATTTCTGATGGGCCTGTAAAGTGTAAGGTAATGAGGATTTGATTTTAATTTTTTGCTTCTTAACAGGTCTTAACCAATATATACATTGATAGTCAAAGATATCAATCAGTTTGCAATTCAGCTTTCTCGCTATCAATCCTGGCTTCCCAAAGCTTTGCCTTCACAGTAATATTCTTCTGGAAACCTCTTGAACTTTCAATGCACCCTTTGATGCCCCCAGCTATGTGTGGATTTACCATGTCTTTTACGCCCCATTGCCCCATTGAGTACCTCTGGTGTCGAATTCGACCAACAGACTTTCTAATTGTGAAAATTGTCCAAGGACTGGCGAATGTTCCACCCAAACCCAAAACTCCTCCATTACTACTTGTCTTCAGCTTTGACTGTTGGCCAGATATTGACCATTCTTCATGAACTTCTGCATTTGGAGAATCTCTTGAATTCTTGGGCACATGGTCGTTATCTGAAACATCACCATTAGAAGAACAATTAAAGCATGGTTCAATGTCCTGAATATCACTAACAGATTTTACTGCCTCTGCAATCAGTTGAGCATTTTTTAGCTCTGTCACATCCATGCTTCCGCTTCTTGACCTCAAAAAATTCTCAAGTATAATTATCAGCTTGTTCATCTCAGAGTACTTACTTTCAAGAGCCAACTTTGCATCACTCAACTTCATTTGGACACGTTCTTCACGCAAAACCTCAGCCATCTGCAACATTTTCCTCTCTTGTTCCATTTCTTCTCGAATTTCCATTGTTTCTATTCTCAGTGCTTCCAATTCAGCCTTATCCTCACCAATTTTTTTAGCTAACTGTTTACAAACTTGATCCATCAGCTCTCTTTTTCTTCTTTCTGTCTCATATTTTTCATCCAATTGCTTTGCTGCTAATTTAGCTTCAGCAATTTCCTTTACCAAGTGAGAATTAAGAATTTCCATCTTTCTTCGCTTTTTTCTTTCCCTGGTCAATTGACCCCTCAAATCATCGATAAGTGCATAAACTTTATAATGTTCTTTTTGCTCCCCAAGCTTTCTTTGTAAGTATCTGACATGTTTTCTAGAGGAATGCAGTTTAGATTCAAGGTCATGGATGTATGATTGAGCTTGCTCAAGATGTTCTGCTGGCAGACCAGACATAAAAGACACAAGTACTCTGAATTGATCTTGAAGAAGCTTCAAATGACTTAGGAAACAATATGCTTCGATATTAATGGAGGTTTCTGAGCATCTACTGTCCCACTTAGTTGCCTCCTCTATTACAGATTTTGAATGTGGGAGAAGAGATTGAAGCTACAAAAGTAATCAACATAGAAATTAATGTCTCTGTTTTTTTTCTAATCAAATTCACACGAAAAACCTGGAATGCAGTACTTTTGAAATTTTGGTCAGTACGAAGATCAATGTCTTGTGATGACCAGAAAGATACATTTAATGTAAGAGACTGTTTGGAAGTTTCTATAGAAAATAAAAAGGTAGAAAGTTTTTCTATAGAAAGTTTAGAACTAGAAAGTTTTTTTCATGAGAAAATACTTTAGCATGTTTGTTTAACCTCTAAAGTTTAAATTAAATTCCTAAGAAAGTAAAGTTAAATTTATTAAAATACCCTTTGGTGGATATTTTAAATTTAAAAATAAGGTCCTTTTAAGTAATTTTGTCTTAAAATTACTTTCATGTGTTAAAGCACTTTCTCACTTTGGAGAGAAAGTATTTGGGTCAGTTAAACTTTCCTATCCTAAATTTTCTCTTAAAAAAATAACCAAACATGTTAAAATTATTTCCTACCCTATACTTTCTATAGAAAGTGATTAAATTACATCAAAACAAACGGGCTCTAAGTTGAATTTAGCATAATTTAGTACAAGAAAAAAATCCCATATGGTCTCTACAAACAATTGAAATTTCTTTCAGGCTCCATTTGATTTAAAATAAATTAAATCAACCATCTTCTTATTAAAGCCAAGCCAAGCCAAAAATCCCATGCAAAACACGTCATTACCATTAAAAAATACCCGAGTATGTGTAAAAAAAAAACACTCAAAACGAAAAATAAACTGCACAAATCACAACAAAACCTTATGCTACTATAATTCCAAGATATCTTCAAGTAACTACTCGAATATAAATAAATGAAAAAGACATGTGTTACCCCATAGCGTGACCGATCAGATAAGGATATATATTTAGAGCCAAAGCCACCATTTCTGCAGCGGATCATCTCAGTGGAACGCCTCAACTGCCAGAGTCCAGCCGCCAGCTTCCTCGCCGACAGCTCGACGGGTCTGTTTCTTCCAGCGCCAGCTCGTGATGAGGAGGAGTGGTGGTGTTGTTTCTTGTTGGCATTATAGAAAGTCCAGTGCAAAAGAGGGGTTGATGGAGCTCCTCTTCCTCGGCCTCCTCCTAATCCGCACCACCTCCTTCGTTGACGCCGCGTGTTACGGGGATTTGCGGTGGCGGGTGCGTGGGTCCCGCCAGGTGAGTTCATCCTGAACAAAAGGGCTCGAGTTTCGGTAACTTTGTCTGCGATGAGAATGGAACCATATAATAACCGACTCACCTTAGCTTATGGTATTTATAATATGCTAATTATGTCGTCCCCCTTTTCTTTTTGGGGTATATATTAGTTTTTTTTTGTCTTTACCATAAAATTTTGGTAATAGAACAAAACAAGATGACAATTGACAAGCATAAATTCTACATATACTCCATATATATATGGTAATATAGGACTTTTCTTTCATTTTTTTGCTACATTTTACAGAAAGGAGGGCAAGGTTTCTTTCTTTTTTTTTTTTTTTTTTGGTACATAGGCAAGGTTTCTTTCATTAGTTAAGAATATTTTGAGCGTTACCACTTGCCACTTTGGCATGTTACTAAGGAGCATTGCCATGCCAGGTGCCAAGTCTTGATAATTAACACTTTTCATTGAATGAAGTCATGAACCAAAAAGGAAACACTTTTGTCTGGCTGTCTGATCTAACAATACAAAGAATGAATTTGTTTGATCAAGCCAATTAATATTTCAATATCTTCAATTTGAACTATGCTAAAATAAATTAAATGATCCAACCCCCAATTTAGGCATCATGGGTGCGTTGCCTATTTGAGCAATTTAATTAATCAACTACCATTATTTCGAGGGTTTCAATTACTTATCTCCCTTCCCTTTAGTAGATTCACAGATATCTTTTTCCTTCGATAGCTAAGATAATTGCCAGGTTGACGCAAATCTTTTTGCCGAAATCAGTTTAATTCAAATGATGTGTCATGTGGGGTCATCCCATGTTTTATAGCAAAAACCCTCACTTAAATAATGGTGAGACCAGTCTGCTGGACCAATTGTATAACAACACGCCATGAAAGATCAAATTTTGGGTCAATTTTTCTGGTCATGCAGCAAAACTCTATATTTAATTGTTGTCCTAATAATCGGTTTAGTGACCCATTGATGCAGTATAAACCTTTTTAAAACAAAGACAAAGATTCGAGTTCATTCTGTGTTGGTAAATGATACTACTAACTACTATAATAGTATAAGTATATATAATAACGCTTTCTTTCTTTTTACTTTAAAAAAAAATGAGGGAGGTGTGGAATTTTAATTGATTTGATATATTCCAACCCAAAAATGTTAGTGAGTACTAATTTGTTTTTCTTCATACGGAGGGAATAGAATTGGGATTCTTGGTAGGTGAGATATGCCTCCCTATCTTTAGCTATTCCACGCGGGGGAGGAATAAAAAGTAATGCTATCTAGACAAAAATGCCCTCTAACAAATAAGTTAATTACATTGATATATATATAGCCTATTAACTTGCTTTTCTATTTTCTCTTCTCTGCTGAGCTTCGCGTTTTCTCTGCCTCCTATCTGCTTGTTTTCTCCTTTCCGAAATCCACCGTTTCCTGTCAAGATCTGAAGAACTATGGTATGGGTTCAGTCTCTAACTTGAGATTTTATGTTGATCTCGACATTTGAGTGTTTATTTCTATTTTTTTTTTCACAATTTTCTCACTCTAGGGTTTACCCGATTCTCCGATTTTTGTTGGTCTAATCCTTCATTTTCTTGTTCAGGTTCTTTAGATCGATCAAAGGTCTTTTATTTCCATCCATTAGGTGAGATCCTTTTGGGTTGATTTTTGGATTTTCAAAGTCTGCATATTTTTCTTTTTATTTTTCTGTTTACAGTAGAAATGCTTGAGTGCCACTTAGACATCGCAAATTGGGTATTTAACAATCTACTTCTTTATATTAATCTAGATTGTTTTCCTTTTATTAAGCAGAGCAATTTATGTGAACTAGCTGCCTTTTGTTCCAGGAAGGAGAGGTAAGTCTTGTAATTATTTGCTAAAATTTTCAAAACTCATTGTTCTGCCATGTTTCATATTTGAGGGTCTTATATACCATGGTATTAGTTTAAACACCCTGCAGCCTCCCCCGATGTTTTTGTTACCTATTTGTTTGAGGACTAGGATACCGGACTTAATAAAATAACTGCTTTATCTTTTCCCATCAAATTTACAATTCAATTGTTTCTTTCTTTGATGCAGACCTTGCTCAACACAATTGCCAATTCTTGAGAAACATTAACTTGATAACAAGAAATTATCAGTCTTACCACCAGATCTTGGTGAACTGAAAGTCTGAAAACCTTAAAAGTACTCGGGGTTGATTACAAGAACTGGTAAGCATGATCTTTCATTTACAACTAACTCATTTTCTTTAGACATGTATTTCCAAATCAAATCAAGTTCTAAGCTTGCCATTAATATCTCTTCTCACTTGTCTATTTCTCACAATTCTTTTTGTAATTCATGAGCAGTGGAACTGACAGTGTGTCAGGCTGGTGGAATTATCATTGGAGCACAACAAACTTGATCGTCCTTGGTGGTGGTTTTTTTTAGGGGATATATAAGGCAAAATTTTGGTTATAATTGGACCAAGTTAAAATGCAAAGTGTTAGTTTACCTTGGTGGTGGTTTTTTTGGGGGAAATATAAGGCAAAGTTTTGTGCTGTATTGCACTTGTGCTTTAAATACAACTTGTGCTTTAAGAGTCTATTTCGTTTCTTCTTGCAGATTCAGAATTGGTGCAAATTATTGCTGCCATAGATGCCTGGTGGATTAGCGATTTATCAGTAGCACCAACAAATGTTTTGTGAACCTCTTTCTCTTGAATTTGGATATTGCTTAACTTGGAGGATCGGCAATTGAAATAGGATAGAGCTGTCTCCTGCTTCATGACTTAACTAGAGCTAAGCGAGTATGTGTTTTGTCGATTTAGTTTTATAGATATTGCATCTTATCTCACTTATGCTTTATGACCAATTGAATCTCGATCGAGATCTATGCTCCGGTCCCGGCGATTCTCTTACGCTTTGTGATGTTCCTCGGTTCTAACTGCTTCTACGTCGTTGGTGTCGCCGCCGTAAATTTTAGAAAGGTCACATTTCCTTCTTATTCCTTCTCTTTCTTGTAGATCTGATTTTCTTGTATATCCTCAAGTCTTCTTTTCTTGATTTCGTTAACTCCTGTGTTTTTTTTTTCAGTAGTCAGGACGTTTCGTTGGGCCGCCGATTTGAGAGAACAGGCCACGTGGTTGCAATCTCGGAGAACTAGTCACCGGCCAACAACAGGTCTCTCTCTTTTATTTTTATTCCTTTTTTAAAACCATAATGTTCAGTTACGATAATTGGCTTTAGATCCAAGTCTGTCTGTCTTTTTTTTTTCCTCCTCTCATTTCACTTCTAAATATAATTTTATCTGTTAAATCATTTGGAATGTAGATTGTTGTTGTTGGTGTTCATCTTTGATTGTTTGAGATTTGTTTTGTTTCTCCGAAAACATAGGGATGGAAATGATAGGTTTGGGATTTGAATTTCTACTTACTCCTAGCTAGTAAATACAGTATCTGATTAATCACAATTCTGTGAAACAAGTTAAGGAGTTCTGGATTACTTTTTTTTTTTTTTTAAAATTTATTTATTGCGAATCTTTGGTTGTGTCTTAGTCCATTTTTGTTCCAATGAATCTTTAATTGAATTCATCCGTGTCTACACTCTGAAGTAGCTTCACACTTTTTTTATTTATTTATTTAAGCTTTAAATCAAGCTGTTAGTTTTTTTTTTTGGTTTATTCTTATGATGTCTGCAAAAACTTTGTTAATTGTTTGCAGTGCAGAACATCAGGAAATTGGTGAAGGATGGCTTTATCATCAGGAAGTGTATCAAGATTCACTCCAATTCTCATGCACACAGAAAGGAGGCCAAGTGTAAGGGGCGCGACTAAGAGAAAGGGTAATAAATAAATAAGTCATCAGTATATATGCAATGATTGGATGTGTTATTGTGTTCCCTTGTTCCTTAAAGTCAACTGGCAATAACAATGTCATCTAAATATTTTCAGGTAAGAGGAAGGGTACTGGGGGGGCTAGGTTGCCAACTAAGATTTGTTGAATGAGGAGAATGCATGTATTAGGGCGCGCCTGCTTTGTAAGTACCGGGAATCAAAGAAGATTGATTCATGTACTATGACATGTGCATTAAGGTTAAGGGTAATGTGCTCAAGAACAAGCTTGTTTTGATGGAAAGCATCCACTAGTCCAAAGCTGAGAAGGCAAGAGAGAAGACACTCTCTGATCAGTTTGAGGCCAAGCATGCTAAGAACACGGCAAGCCGGGAGAGAAAGCAGGTATTCCTTGCTCAGGTAATATAAACATCTGACCTGATTAATACATTGGTATTGTAATGAAAAAATGAATCTCCAGTGTTGTCTGAAGTTCCATTTGCTGGTCCTTTGCCTTTTGCTTTTCCTGTATTCAATATATATATGCAAGTGGTTTGCCAAAATTCGTTTTAGAAGAAAATATGGTGATTTGAACATGGCCAGCTTTTACACACTAAGCTAAAATGCTTGGTTCAGATATTGATCAGGTTTCTTAGTTTCTTGGATATTTGGATTTTGTTTCAATTTAATCTGAAATGATGTTACTCCACACCAAGGCGTTTATTATGTTAATGATGCTAATGATGCTCTGATTTCTGTTTTGTGCTTGTCATTGATTGTGCTGGTTGTTTCTTGTCGCTGATTTCCTTTTCTGCTTTTGATGATTGCTTGATTGTGTCCTCGTGTACCTTCGTGTGTCGTGTCCGCGAGCCTTGCAGTAGGCGGCTGTTTTGAGAGCCTCACTGTTGAGAGCCGCTGTCCTCGTGTACGTTCATGTGTGTGTCCGCAAGCCTCGTAGTCGGCAGCCGTTTTGAGAGAGGCTCATTGTTCAGAGCCGTTGTCCTTCTCGTGTGTTCTTCGTGTTTTAACAACGATACTTATAAAAAATATATAATTCAACTCAACGCAGTAAGATTGAAATGCTTTTTATGCTTTTTACGGTTCTTAAATCGTTTTTCTAATTTTTTTCGAATTAATTTCTAACTAAACCCCGGGGTTTCGAATGCTTGAATGCTTGTAAAAGAATATCCTTAAATCCAATTTGATTAGATGAAGATTAGATATTTCGATGAATTTTGGTGTTAAAATTTATGCAAAACTAATCTGAGTCCCGCGTTTTTAGACAAAAACAGTGATAGTTTTTTTTGAAGAAAAATTGTAACTTTCATTTATGAAAATGAAATTATAAAGATAATATTGATAATTACAATAAATTGAGAAGAATGTTCTTGTTTTAGATCTAGATCTAGGTCTTGCTCTGTGATCAGATGAGAAGTCTTGATGATTATATGGAGTCTCGAACCTTCTTCACTCGATCACTTTTGCTTCTTGGTGATTCTTCCAAGAAAAAGCTTTCAACAGCGAAAACAAAATGGCTGATTCGAGGATCATCAACACCCATCCTTTGATCAGAAAGAAAAAACCATTCCGACAAAACAAATTGTTTTCAATCCATCGCAAACTAAAAATTGGACAAATACCAGACTCAAACTCAACACTAACTGACTCAACAAACTGACTAAAACCCGACAGATGAATATATCTGGGGAATTTATTCTAAAAGAAAAGTAAAAAAGATCAGGCTCCTCCCCTTGACAAAAGAGTCAGGAGGAGGAGGAGGAAACAAAATTATCAAAGGAGGAAGTCGAGAGAGAAGAGGCGTGGGGAACGGCTAGGGTTTGGTTTAATTGCCTTTACAAAAACAGTGATAGTTAGTACAGGCTTTTTAAGTACTTCAATTAAATAACGGAATATTTAGAATTGATTTGAATTAAATTATTTGACCGGGGTTAAATTACTTGGAATTGATTTGAATTAAATCAGGGTTCAATGTCCGCAAATATGAGGCCCAATATGTATTTGGCCAAAAAAAAATTGAATTAAATTACCCCTGGTTTAATTGCTCAAGTTCAACCCAGAGTGATTCTCTAATTTTAGCAAGCTCAAATTTTGCCGAAATTAGGCTTAAATCAGTTTCATATTGGGCTTCATATTTGCGACATTGAACCGTATTGAGTCTGGACATGGGCAATTCTGTTCTCAATTTGGGCCTAAATTAGGTACCAATTGGTCCAGGTATTTGTCTACGAAAATTAGTCACTGGAGTGGGAATACAACGGGAATAAATTTGTGAATCAAATAGTATTTGTTACATTTTGGGCCAAAAGTCGGAATGGGCCTGTTTTGTTATAATGTGTTAATTTAATCAAAATTAAATTGGGCCTCACAGTTGATTTACGTTTCTCTACAAAATTATTAATAAATCAAAGCCCATCCAGTTTTAGATTAAAACCCAATATGATTTGAAGAATTATAAAAGTTCATTTCAACTACGACTCTTTTGACATCTAATGACCTGGATATTTAGTAATGATAGAAATACTCCAAAACATAAATACATCAGCTTGATTTTTCGAAATAAATTGCTTGAAATGTTAGCTGGAAATGTCAACAAAATAACATTTGCCAAACAAAAATCCTCAAGTTTTTGGCCCTGGCTTAGTGGTAAGATTGCTTAAATGTAGTCATGGGTTCGGGTCCAAGTAAAATGTTCTATCACATAAACTCTTGCACATTCCCAAACTCTTGCACATTCCCACCCTGTGTTAAGTACACTTTTGACAAACCCCACAAGCGAGAGCTTATAAACATGGAGTCCCCGGGACTTAAGAGGGAACAGGGGTTGAGAGCCCATAGGATCAATGCAGCCCTCCATTTTTATGTTAAAAAACAAAAAAAAGATCCTAAAAGTTCGCAATATAAATTTGTTAAAAGCTTTTCCTCTCTCTTTTTTTTTTCTTTTTTTTTTCAAATAAAGTACTAAAGGAATTATTGCTTTATAAAACGGGTGGGAAATTGAATTGTAAATGAACCCAGAAGAAAGGGCAAAAATAGTATGGGTTTGTAAAAATGTCCAAAAAAAAGTTTCTTATCACCCTATGTTATTTTAAAAAGGTTGGTAAAATAGAAACATGCGACTCCAAGGGGTAAAACGTCCGACATTTTATTTTTCATTTTAAAAAGACAACCTGTGAGATGTCCAAAATTTTCAAAATGTCTGAAATATAAAATGCATAGGAAGCGTAAAATGTTTCGGACTACTTAAAATGAGAGAATACTTGGGAAAGGGATATCATTTACCCTTACAATTAGTAGAGATCTAAAATTGGGTTGGTAAAAAAGAGTAATAATTAGCCACAATAGAAATCATATCATAAAAGCCATATCATATGTAATTGTAGAGAGTCATCATCAGACTCTTCTCTTTATTGGTATTTCGAGTGCTCATGCCAAGATAACTTTATTTCAACAATAGTGATGCGAAACACATTCCTTTACAAGATTTGGAAACCAAAATTACAACCAATTTCACATTTAACAGTAGTAATTCCTAATACATAGCATCTACTAACAAATTACACAATATACTAAACAGGAATGCCGCACCACTATTATATCCATATAATTACCTTGGTAACAACAAACAATTGGCTATAATATAAACAAACAATGCACACCATGAGCATCTCAAAATACCAATATTATTACATCTCCATCCAATCACAAACAGCAAACAATTTGGCAAATTTATTGGGATGGAGATGTCCCGCACTCATCTTCTAAAAAGAATGAGTGAGGATTAGGACCATTAGTAACCTAAGGTGGAAAACATGCATTCCTAAATGATAAAATTCATCACAAACATAACATAACTAATATAAACACATTAGAAAACTAAATGAAGCATCACAAACTGAAATACAGACCAAACAAAACTAAACATATTTAAAATCAAAGCTTACCATAGACCAGCGCATGCAATCTTTCCACCTTCCCAAATCCTTGAGATATCCTGTTCCAAGTTCATTGCATTAAAACGTCAACACTTTGAGCATGAAAGCAAAGCGAGAATCCAAAAGCAATCCTACAACAGATCACTTACCCATATTTGGCTGAACATTTGCCACTCCAAATGGGGTTACGCGGCACATTCACATTCAAATTTTCCAATTGACATTGAACTTGCCTTATTCACATCCAAATTTTCCAATTGACATTGAACTTGCCTTATTCACATCCAAATTTTCCAATAAACATTGAACTTGCCTTATTCACATCCAAATTTTCCAATAAACATTGAACTTGCCTTATTCACATCCAAAATTTCCAAATAACATTGAACTTGCCTTATTCACATCCAAATTTCCAATAAACATTGAACTTGCCTTATTCACATCCAAAATTTCCAAATAACATTGAACTTGCCTTATTCACATCCAAATTTCCAATAAACATTGAACTTGCCTTATTCACATCCAACATTTCCAAATAACATTGAACTTGCCTTATTCACATCCAAATTTCCAATAGACATTGAACTTGCCTTAATTCACATTGGCCCTCAATGTAACCCCATTTGAAGTACCATTCATCAATACCCACAGGGATATGTCAAGCCAGGAAGGCAATCCTTGCTGCCGCTCAGCTCCAATGGGGAGACAACTGCAGAGGAGAAGAAATGTTATCTAGAAAACATCAGAGCAGAAAAAGGAAAGTCACAACAAGCAAATCTGAAGGCAATCCTAGCTGGCCACAGGGATAAGCTGAGATCCAATGGGGAGACAACTGCAGAAGAGAAGAAACACTATCAAGAAACCATCAGAGCAAGCAAATCTATGCAATGGCAACATGATTCATAACACTCAAAAAATGGCAAAGAAAAAATACACAGAGCACCCAGCACAACATTATAATAATTTGTATGAGAAAAGATTGTGTTTTTACAGGCCCAAAAACAAAAGGAAAAAAAAATAAAGGATTAAGTTGCTGTAATATTCTGATTCGAGGACTGTTGGATTGCTTAGGACGATCCAGATGGTGAAAATGTGAAGGAGATCAAGGAGACTTTGGACTCGTCAGTGCTGAATGCTCCTATTTGGATTTCAAACAAAGCTTTACCCTGCACTGTATTCAAACTGAGTAAGATCCGATGTATCAGGTCTGAACAAAGCTGGATGCACATGAAATAGTACAGGGCTAACCGTGCATGGTGAGACAAGACACAATATCTAGAAATGAAATGAACAAGGAGGAGAAAAAAATTGTAAGGAAGAAATAAATGGAGTTGGCCATGGGGATTTCATTGTCGAGCCTGACCTTGCCAAGAACGCTCGAGGCGAGCCGCTTCTGGAGTTTGAAAGGCACCATTGCTGGTTTCTCTTCTTCTTGTCTCCCTCTCTGGGTGTCTGTCTCCGTGAAAGGATAGACAGCCAATGCATCAGAAGATATGCAGACTAATGATGCACAATCTGCATACATCTGCGGTTGCAGTGATTGAACATATTCCAGATCTGCACATAGCTGCAGAAGTAATCAAAAGAGTCTCAAACCACAGCTGACAATGGTGCCTAGTACACAATATCTGTAAGATGAAATCAATAAGACACATACCTGCTTTGCTCTAGTACAACCTTGAAGCAGAAGACAACTACGACCTATTTCCATTGCAAATCCTCCAAGATAACCAAGTTTCCAGGTTCAGGTGGCAGAGGTCAAGAAACCAGGTTGCTTTCACCCCTGAACATTGCAGATCAGTTTATCAGATAAGGTTAACAAAATGAAAGGTGATTATAATTTCAAACATCAACATCCTAAAATAAGATAACAAGGATAGCAATCTTAGCTAAGGCACATCAGCACATGATAAGCATATTGCTATCCTTGGCTTTAGGCTATTAGAATTAAAAACATACAATTAATAGAAGTAACATAACAGCAAATTTCATGTCAAGTCAATTCGTCCAGTAACTTCTTGTGCCTTTAAACAGAATAAAATAACCCAAACCCATAATATATAACTGAAAAAATTGACTTCAATTAAATAATTTCAGTGAACAAATGAAACAAACATATTATGAACTGTGGATTAAATTTATTTTCTATATGTTCATAATGTTAACTTCACATTTTAAATCAAAATGTAATGTTAACTCCAAACAAATCATGTTAATTTAGAACAATGGAAAAATCTACTGAAAAATAGACATGTTTCCACTAGAATCCAATCATCAGCAAAATTTCCAATACCATCATGTCCCTATAATCTAAAGAATTCAACTCAAGCCTTAAGATGTTCAGATTCTTATATATCAATTTGAGATCAATTGACACATGTCGCAATTAAGTATATGAGACAGCCAAATAATCTTCACGAAGAAAGAGCAGAAAAGTACCCCAAATTATTTCCCTTCATGATAGGAATACCTGTGAGCTTCAGCTTTGGCTTTGCCTGATATTAGAAGAATGCATCCTGGAGAACCTACAAAAAAGAGAAATCAGAGTATTATTAGCAAATCGGTTTCAGTTTCAGAAAAATAGATTGAATCGGAAAATATCTTGCTATTATTGTCATCTACCAGCAGGATAAGCAAAAGCCATTCACTTTATTACAAAATTGAATCTGAAAATATCTTGCTAATGTATGGTTATCCTTAGCTTTTAAGATCAGCATGACTAAGCGACTAACAATGCCTAACATAGATAGAAGAAACTTAATTAGACCTTGACATCCAATTCACAAATCTGTTTCAGTTCAGCAATTTTCTTCTAAATTCCTCATTAGTGTCATTATCCAACTCAGCCTTTTCATAAAATACTCAACCACAACTGGTTCCACAACATCAATTCCAAAAAAAAAAAACTAAATGACAATCACAACAAACCTTCATGTGGACAAATCAAAGCAACCATTTCTATGTTTGCAGAAGGATGCTGTAGACTGTATAGTGTATACAGTTTGATCATTTGAATCTCTCTGCAGCACAAGCATAAATAACTAATAAGAATGCTGAATATAGAGTTCAATAGAGGAATTCTGATCTTTAAGAATCTGTAGAATTAAAGAGTGCAGCATGTAGCATATATTAAATGGGTGAGAATTGAGATTCTCTACAGGTAAGTGTATAATTTCATTTTGGTCAATTTTAGATTTCATATGAAATAGCATTAAGGACTAATGTAAGCTGATAGTATTTCCCGATAAAAGAAGTAAATAATGGGTACTTCTGCAAATTTATGGTAATTAATATTTAACAAATTGATATTTAAAAGCATCAAAGTATTATTACTAATATTCTAATTGAAATTTAAATAATAAAAACTAATTGCAAATTACCTGCTATCATGAGAAAATTCATGCTCCAGTTTCTTCATTGAATCTTAGGAAGCAAACTTACTAAAGTTTGGAGAAATTAACAAACTTTCCCATTATTACTGCCAATATAGCAATAAGTCCTCTAAGTAAACATCAAAGAGAAACGCTACTTGTTTTAAGGCAAGAGTGATAGGTAAATGCTTTAAAACAATCCATATTATATGATGTTATGCTTTTTTTAGGTATTTATGATGTTATGCTTTAATCTTGACAGTCCATATTTTATGATGTTAAGCTTCCAAAGATGACTAAAGATCATTAGGATGCTGAATGCTAAGCAAAACAGCATGTTAGTAGAAGCATTGTCATTTGTGTTATAGGTTACTTGCCAATAATTTGAAACGTTCTATCTAAGCACAATAAACAAGTATATGGATTAATTACCATCTGAATCCAACCCCCTGGCAGTCATCCTCGTCTCTTGAGACTCCTTGAATCCCTTTCCTGAAGCTCAAAGGCCACTTGATAAAAGAAGTTTCTGCCAAAATTAGAAAAAATAACCAAAACGGCCAATCAACAACTTCCCCATAGCTATTCATGCCTTGGGGGGAAACACGACAGCAACCATAGCATTATCAAAGAAAAAAAAAACACTTCATATAGAACAGATAAATTCATACATTGGATCCATGTATAACAACTCTGAAACTCTGCGATAAACCTATATATAGCTGATCCAACCTCTCTGTCCAAGTTGCGGCTTCATTATCCTTTGGCACAGGTTCAGCAAAATAAGTTTTCCCACAAAGCCCATAATAAGAGAATATGCTAAACAAATCAGACTAGAAACAAAGTGCTGTTGAACAATGAATCTTTCTACAGCTACTCACCAAGATTTTTGTATATTTCTTGACATTGATCCAAGGTCATCAACTAAATACCAAGCGAACAGCCAGCATTCCGCTGGTTGATGTCCCACATATAAGGTCAAATAACTCATGTATTCACTTTCGAGTTTCCCTTTTCAGTTTCTTTAAGGATCTTACATGCCACCTCCATCCATTGAGAGTATGCGCAGGCCTTGCTTAGGGATCTGTCTCCCTTTAATAGCACAACGCAAGTTTTCATTCTCTCCTAAAATAAACATAATCAGATCTACTAATTCTCAAAGAAAGTTCTAAGAGAGGGAAAAAAAAATCCATGAAACATACCAAGAATTGCCGAAGAATGAGCCTCAGCTTTATTCAGACATGGTTCAAGTGTTACCATGAGGGACATAAAAAGTTCCCTCAAGCTTTCAAAGGTGACCAGAATGCTGCGATTCTCCTGACAGAAGGCCAAATATCCATCCGCAAACAAAGCAAACCTTAGCAACTGAGTAGATAAAAAGGTTTCATTACACGTAACAATTCAGTATAAATTAATCAATTAAAACAAGGAAGGTACCTCTGGGTTTTTATGGGCACATAGCATTTGTAATGATCTCAAATCATCCTTAATAAGCATCTTCTGAGCAACAGTATCAGATACAAAGGCCAATGTAACCACAACCAGCAGCATGGAAACCAATTCTTCCGGGGCATGAGACTTCAATGGGTTACATGATGTCACATTTCATCAACTGCAAAGCCACAGAAACATCTCCAGCAAGGGTAGCGAGAGCAGAGTGGGATTGTTCAACCTACCACACATAAGAACCATTGAACCATAAGAACAGTGGACAACTAGCAAAGGGAATGGAAAGATAAACATGATGGATGTCACTTGTAGAAGGAATATATGTCCAATGTACCACATGGCAGTTGTCACTACTTATCATAATTATAAGCAGCCGCACTGCATTCTCATCTTCACCAATAACTACATGGTTCCGTTGGTCTTGCATTACTATCTTGGCCGGTGTAGAGGCTAGCAAAGGGTGATGACAAGACAAAAAAACGGAATCTGAGGGAGAAAAGGCACTCAGCTCGTATCCAGATGCACCCAAATAAGAACTATTCTCCATCTGTAGCACAACGAAGAAACATAATTGTAATATATGTATTTACGATACTGTATAGGCATGGAAGACGAGAAGCTAATATCCATTGATACCTTTATTTGCTCATTCACTGATCTTAGATTTTTATCGGCCACAATCTTGATATTGACGAGGGACAAGTGATGAAGCTTGTGTAATGGCAAGATATCCATGAAGGAATTCGAGTGGATTACCAAATAACCTTAGAATTTGTAACTTGGCCATTGCCCTGCCATCCAACTGGAGAAAGACATTAGACCAAAGAAAACTACACAAACACAGAGTTTAGAGAATAGGTATATTGACAGTAAAGTGACCTGAAGTCAAGAAGAGGACGATCAAGTTTGTTATGCTCTAATGATATAATTCCACCAGCCTGACACACTGTCTCAGTTCCACTGCTCATAAACTACAAACAGAATTGTGGGAAATAGACAAGTGAGAAGAGACATCAATGGCAAGTTTGGACCTTGATCCGGAAATACACGCCTAAAGAAAATGAGTTAGTTTTAAAATGAAAGATCATGCTTACCTGCAATGGAAACAAGCATGTTGTAATCAACCCTGTGTACTTTTAAGGCTTTCAGTTCACCAAGCTCTTAGCTCTGGTGGTAAGACTGATAACTTGTCGTTATCAAGGTAAAGTTTCTCAAGAATTGGCAACAGTGTTAGCTCAACAGGCAAGGTCTACATCAAAGAAATAAGCAACCAGTTAGTATAAAACTACTGAGCAAGAGGCAGAGAAACATGCCTAAAATTTCTTCATCGAGCTCAGTCTAAAAAAAACAATTAAAAATCTTATAACACTATTTCTCAAACCAATTTGTTCTACTTACAAATAAAAAACTAGAAAAAGAATCCATTACTGATTAAATTAGGCAGGAGTCATACTTTCTTGAACTGTATCATCACACATTTCTCTCTTTTTCTTAATTTTTCTTAAGAAAGAAAAGAACAGCCAGGAAACAAAAACTGAAAACACAACAAGAGAAAGAAATAGTAAAAAGGCAGAAACATACGGTTAATCCACAACCAGTGGCGTAGCCACATGGCGGATAGCGGGGTCAATTGACCCCACTGAAAGTTTAATTACCTCAAATCCTTAGCGGCCTTAACGACGATCACCGCCTTGTTTGGCTTCCTGCACCGTATCTGCTGCTCTCGGTCGACGCGAGTTTTCTTGGTTTTCACCGCCTTGCGGTTGCGGATGATTCTTGGGTAGCTAGGTTTCAGAAAGGGGAAAAAAATACGATTTATGTATATCAGCCCATAATGAAACCGCAGTCTTATGGGTCTTATCTTATCTTGTGATCCGCTTACTTGGGCCCGCAGTTTTCTGGGTCTTATCTTATCTTGTGATCCGCTTACTTGGGCCTTAAATTTCGAATTTAATTGGGCCTTAAATTTTAGGGAACATTTGAAAAAGGAGTGGTATATTAGAAATATTTATTAATTAAACTATAAGAAAAAAGTGGTGCCAAAAAAAAAACTATAAGAAAAAAGTAATTACTCAAAAAAATCACAACTTGTGAAATTTGTGAAAATGCTTCTTAATTATTTACCTTATATATATAATATACGATCAAAATTATAAATATATATATATAGGATAATTCACATAAGCACATAAGCGGGTTTGGGAATTTGAACGGAAAAAAAAGTCATATAAGCAGAGGGTTTACTGTTTAGGAATTTGAACGGGAAAAAGATTAATTTAAAGAATTTATAACAGAAAATAAGTACAAAGTAATTAAGTGTCAAAATTTAAGACATTGTTGTGTGTAATTTAACCATAAGTATTTTAGTAGTTTCTCTCTCTAAAAAAGAGTATTTTTCTTGGCATAAAAAAAAAAAAAAAGACAGTATACAGTACTTTGCCGGCTAGTCTTTAACACTGATTTAGGGGCCATCATCAAAATATTTACAACTCTCTATATCTGACTGTTATTGCTTGAAGACAGAAAGACACTGCAATAACACAAACCTTAATTGGCTCAAGCGTCATGCCTCCCAAGGATCATAATGAAAATTCTTAGAAATCTTCAATCAAAATTTACGATGTATAGTCGATTACTCATACATAGAACATACTCTTCTCTTCTCCCAAGTTACTTTACAAGTTATTACTACACAAATATGCAAGAATCGGATCAGATATATAGAGTTATTTAAACCCATCCTCCTCTGGATTGAAAGTCACATGCTTCAATAAACAGCTGTATGTCTGCATCCTAGTGTAAACCATTTTTTCTCGACACCTTGACTTAGAAAGACGTCTGATATTACATCATGCAGTTACTGACAAATTGATTCAGCCTCAAACTAGAACTGTAAGAGCATCATTATCACCATTGAAGAAGCAATGAGAAGATAAATTGCACTATATTCATTGTAAAGACCTGCAAAAGGGAGAATGACAACTCAGAGGGCGGTAAAGACTGTCATTAAAGTATAATAATAATTTTGAGGTATAACTTCATTCAAGGATTTTCTTTTCTCCACATTATGTTTGGTTAACATGAATTAGTGACTCATGGTCAGACCAAGGTTGATAAAATTCTTTCATCTCAAAGTAATTTATAATCATTTGAGGAGAAATAAGGTCTGTGTCTTACCACTTTGAGCGTTTGTTGCAGCAGGTAGTGCAGGAATTCTGACAGCTGCAGGCCAAAAATCCAGATGAAATGAATAAATATGGCAGAGTACGAAAGCAGCCTAATATAACTTGATATTGCTTCCTATTACAGGCTATCTATCTGAAAATAAACTTGAGAGTAATACATACTCTTGTTGCATGACGAAGCTGGTAGCTGTGACAGCGAGGGCCATTGTGCAGGAATATTATCATTTAAATCGCAAATAAAACTGATCCCAGAGAACTTGTCAAATGTTGCATCAGATGGCAAGCTCGGAAGGAGGCATCCGGATACTAAAAGCAGTGGATAAAGAAACACAAGTTACACAATTAATATAAATACGCCTGCTCATTTTGCCAATGCAGGCTACAAGCACCAGGCAAGAAGTTAGAGTATTCTAGTTCTAGAACAGGCATAATTTTTCCAGTTGTAACACTTACCACCACCATCTTTCCATTTGCATAAGGGAGCTAACAACAAATACCAAAACTTTTCTGTCCTAGGGAGCTACCTCTAGGCAGTATGACCAGATTAATTTGAGTAACATACTAAAGAAATAAGAAGTCACAGTTTGAAATAATGAAGATGCTACACTAATTTAAAGGAAAAAAGTACATGCCCGGTATGTATAACCAAATTAATTATGCCAATTCTGACTGGAGTAAGCATCTTACCCTGACTTCCAACTGAGGATACAAGTTGTTGGCATCCAGTATCAAATCGATCATGATACATAAAGAATATAGTGTTAGTACCAGTTCAAAATTCAAAAATAAAGATCACTTCACTCAGATCATCAAAGGCACATCAAGCAACAAAACCAACCTTGAAGGGAGAAATCCTTGAGGCTTATGTGACAAAGGCTATAAACATTTCTGGTGATATTGTACTTCTGTAGCTTCAACCCTAACGACGTGGCACAATCCAAAGCTTGTAAGTTGGTGATAAGGGTCTGCTTTTGCAAGTGAGAGATGTAACTATCCATGGCATCACAACATGCTGTCTGGTTACTTATTCCATTCCCACAGCTGTTTGCAACATGCTTCATGTTGGGGAACACAAGAGGGCATACTGAAGCACAAGACACATCATCAGAGAAAAATAAATTAAGAACTTATATTTTAAGTCAAAGAGGTAATCTGAAATTGTCATTCATTAGGCCTGAACTGAAGATCCCTATAAATTGATTGGCATCTAGTAATGCTATCCACAAATTAGAAAAGAAAGCATATAGGAAAAACCACCCTGGCTAACAAGGATTCCAATGTAAATAGACAGAGGTAATGAAAACTTCTATGCTACTCAATATCCAAAGGGATGCTACACATTGATCAGATGCTAATACCTCAGAAGAGAAGATAGAGAGCTGAATCCTAAATTATGCTTAGTCCAAACTCACCTTTGTTAACATTGCAATTGGTCAGTCCTCTGAGAACTTCCTTCGCTTGATAAGGATCAAGATTACTTGCCAGCCACCGTAGAACAACAGTTCTGCAATCATTTACCCTAGTTGAGTGCTCAGGTAAAACATGGGACCCATCCATGCTCAAAGGATCAGAAGCTTTCAGTGCAAGCTTTCTTGCAGCTTCTAATATAGCACCTTGACAAACTTGGTCACAACATTCTTTCACAGGATCAATTTTTCCACATGAAGCAAGAAGCTCAGAAGAATTTACAATGCTCTCAAATTCATCAACATCTTTAACTGGGCAAGATGCTTCAGTAAGGTTTGATGGATGAATTGAGCAAACCTGCTTGAGATTATCACCAGCACCCTGGCCGGCCAGGACTTGCTCAATATCTGAAAGGCAAGGCTCTGCAAGGGTTCTGTTTAAAGCAAGTGCGCCAGAATCTTTACTAGATTGACCAACAAGAATCACAAGAGTTGCATGTAGCTGAGGACAACAAATTACGTTTGCCAACAAAGGAGCAAATGCAGCCCAACAATCAATTGCAGTCATGCTCATCAAGCTCTGAGCAGCAGTGAAGTTTAACATACAGAGTCCTATAAAAGGGCCAAGTTCAAAATGTGATTAGACACTTAAACCCAAGTGTTTTTGCATTCCAGAGTACCAAACTGTGAAGAAACATACCTGATAATTTAGGAACACTACTATTTGTGAAAGGTGACAAAGGAGAGGGTGCAAGAAGAGGAAGAAATGGTTGAGGAGATGCACTTGGAGTAATTTCAGGTAAGAAAGCACCAGCTACTCCATCTGTTAACATATAACCTTTAAGATGTTCTAGTGGGCTCGATAAACAGTCTTGGAAGCCTGAAATGAAATCATAAAAGTTGCTGAGATGAATAATACTCTTTGAGAATAAAACCAGAAAAGTAAGATGCAAAGCTTCCAGATTTCCACTTATCTTATAAGTACAAGTACCTTCAGAGCTTAAGTTCATAATGACAAGAGATATGCAAAGTTTCCAGTTTTGCACTTATCTTACTAGTACAAATACCTTTAGAGCTTACATTCATAACGGAAAGAGGCAAAACCTACAATTTCTGACCAGGAAAGGAAAGAAAACAATAAAAAGCCAAAACTTATCCAGTGCTTGAGAATGCATAACTTGCAAACAGCTGAGTGCTCGTAAATCAAGCAATAATAGTTCTCAATTTTCCGCCCCACACACCTATTCTTCTCATTTTACAAAGAGAAGCAACATATGGAGTGGTCAAGAGATCTCAAGACATCTTTTAACGTAGATAACAGGACTAATAAAACGCTAAACGAAGCATTCAAGCTGGCAAAAACACTAAACGCATACAATTTATCAGAATCAAAGTTCCAAATAATGCAAGAATTAAGAAAGTAGAGGTTCAATCAATAATTTAACATCCAATGCAGCACTTTACTAAAAATTGCAAAGTTCTTTTCAATCAAGAACCTTTCCACATGAAGTACGGAACATTACCAACCTTATTTATGGTCAAATCGAATAAGAATCCATTTTTCTAAGCGCAAAAACGAAAAGCAAAATGTAAGAAATCTAGGCTAAAATTCTGCACGCAAAAAATGCAGTTTTGGCAAGAATGAGGGAATTAAAACAACAGATCATGCTAAAAATAAACAAAATCTATAAACGGAAACAAGAAAGAAGTGTAGAAAAATGTCACTCACCGGCAACAAACATAACCAGCTGAAGCAGTAACATCCTAACACTGCGCAGAGACACCCCAGCACTCATGTTCTTCTTTGCGAAGACAAGACAAAGACAAAGGAACCCAGCAAAATGGTAAAGAGATTATAACAATGGTGAAGGAGCTAGGGTAGAGTGGGAATGTGAGAAAGGGAAGGAGGAAGACATGGCAGCAGACAGAAAGAGAAGAAAGCATAGAGAAGAAGCCATTAATGAGCTTCAAAGATTGGTGGGGACTAATTAAAAAAATATATATAAAGGAAAGCAGTGAAAGGAAGGAGTACTGAAAATAGCTGTCCTCTTGACAGAAAGTAGACCCACAAACAAAATTAAGACTATAGCCACTCACCCACTGGTGCATTAACGCCATCAATTATCTTTCTCTTCCCACTTTTCTTTCTATAAAAAAAAAGGTCTATTAGAAATTTTATTTAATGTCAAAAAAGAAATTTTATTAATTGATACAATTTTTTTTTTGAGCTTATTAATTGATACAATTAATTATTACTAATAATAGTAGTAAATCAGTATTTTAATTTTTTAAAAGAAAATTACAATAATTGTTTATAACTTTTGATAACTTTTTAAGGTTTTTTAGCCATGCTTTTTTTTTTCTTTTGAAAAACAGCCCATATATAAAAATAAAATGCATTGTTCTGCCAAAAAAAATGCATTGTTAGTAAATCAGTATTTTAATTTTTTAAAAGAAAATTACAATAATTGTTTATAACTTTTGATAAGTTTTTAAATTTTTTAGCCATGCTTTTTTTTTCTCTTTTGAAAAACAGCCCATATATAAAAATAAAATGTATTGTTCTGCCGAAAAAAATAAAATGCATTGTTGGAGATTTAAAAAACACACACATATATATATACATATATATATATATATATTAGTTTTAACTTTCATGTGTGTTGCATGTGGCCGAACACATTTAACATAAAAAGTAATTAAAATAATTGAAATTAATTATGATTCAAAGCACTCAATTTTTGAAATTAATTTTTCAAACTCTTGGTCTCTTTTTGCTCTCATGTTCTTTTTCAATCTTAGTACCTCCATTTTTTGCCTAGGATACGATTTGACCAAACTTTGATTGACCGTTTGTTCTTTTGTTGCTTAAGGTATAGTCGGAGCACTTGTCTGAAATCTCCTCTAAAAAACAACAACATTTCCTCAGAATGGTTTTTTGTTACTCACCATATCTTGAAGTGTTTTGTCTACATTCAATTGCAAATTTTCTCGTCATTGGTGTTTTTATCCCATATTATTAGTCTTGCTCTTCTTAATAGTTCAACCTTAGTATTCTGTTTAGAAGTCCTACATATACTCATTTTTGTCGGACTTACTGGAATGTCAAATCTCGAGTGTGCTGTTCTTCCTCTCGAAATAATTGTTGCTGCTACTTTTGGATGTTAGTGTAGCTAACGCAATCAGACCTCTTAACCTGTGATGATATTTGAAGTTATATTAATCAGATAAAAATATATTTTTTTAAAAAATGTGATGTTGATGATGTTAATCATATGTTTAAAGGATGTGATTATTATCTTAAATTGGCCAATATTGCATGAAATAGAAATGTTTTGCCTATTCCTCTTTGCCTGTCCAAAAACAAAAACAAAAAACAAACTTCTCTCTTTCTTGATTCAACATGATGTAAGATAATGTGAAATTCAATCTTTTGGTCTTCATTTAACTTATTTGCATGATTTTTCCATGGAATTTCAATGCTAAATTAATTTACAATTTCCTTATGTGTTGAATTCTTGAACGCAATTCCGGCCTTGGCAGTTGGCATAAAAAATGCTTGACTTGTTGTCACCAACAAAGTCACATGATGATACAAAATCTTCTTTTACCCATCCCCAGTTCAAAAACCCTTTTTATTGTAAAAGAAACAAAAAGATATCTCCTCCATCCATATTATTATAGAATAATGACTAAATTAGTTAATTATATCATAAATTAGTTAAGTATGAAATCTTGGCAATGGCAAGGGATTAATTTTCATTTTCACCAATTCCAATTTTATAAAATATATGGTTGATTTAGTTGGGTGTTTTTAAAATTTTTCATTTTTCATTTTAATTTTAATTTAACAAGGCCTATCTATACCAAACCAAACCCAAATTATTAATTCAACCCCGATATAAAATGGACTAATGGAGGGAAACAGAGAGACGGATAAAACTTATAACCCAAAGCCCAATAGCCCTTTCCTTTTAGTTGGTTTGCTTGAGATATGATGAAGCTTTTTGTTTAAAGTTTAAACCACTCTCCACTCAACAAACGTTTTATTATTTCATTGTAACTACAATATCAGCCAGACAAAAATCTATGTTGACTTTCACAAAAGCTTCCTTCAATTGCCACTAAGTACATTACCTGTATATCAACTAAAATATTTTTCAGCCATGTGGTGTTGATTTATATGCACCATGATTCATGAACTTAGTCTTAGCTGCTTCTGAATTCTGATGTATGTCTTCTTAAATCTAAACTCTTTTACCTTTCTTTTCTTTTATAGAAAAACATACTGATTGAAGTCACAATATTCCTGGCCCAAAAAGAAAAAAAACAAGTCACAATATTCCTTCTCCTTGTTTCCTGGACTTTTGGCATAACATTTATGCATGCTTCGTTTATGTAAAATGTGTAAATGGGGCCATAATGCAGCAAAATGCAAAATTCATAGATTCAAGATTACACGTACGACTTGACAAAGTGTTAGTCACCCTATCCCATCATATGAGAACCTTCTCAACCTGCCTAGACCCAAGAATTTCCCCACACTTCGAGAAAATGGATATATATTGCAAACGAACGAGAAACTATAAATTAAAATATATCCATAGTTTAGATTTAATAAAAATACTATGCAGAGATGGAAAATTAACTTGTCTAGAAACTAGGGACTTGAAGTCATTAATTAAATTAAAAACCTAGAACATCAAGATTTAATAGCAGACGAAAAGTGTGGCCTGCTGCATCCAAGTAAGAAAGTGTTTAACACAGTCAGGAGGTCGCAAAAAGTACATTAAAACCCATTCAGATTGTTCCAAGAAAGCATCACCAACCACCTGCAAAGTATTTGAAGCATAGCATTAAAGCATTTGGGGTGATTTAATCAAACTGCATACATAAAAGTGGTTGGATCAAGCTTTATCAACCATTCCAATATTTAGCTGTTGGCCAATATGAAACCATTCCTAAGACCCGACATTCAACTAGAAACTTAATTAGAGTCTATACCTGGTGTCTGAAAGACCCAAACACCAAATCTTTGTTTTCCTCACACAACATTCCCAACAATTTTGATATTTAAAAAATAAAAAAAATGAAGTAACAATAGCTTAAATTAACACTCACCATGCCTTCCAAAATCTCGAAGAGATCTAGATCTCAATCTATGTAATTGATTCCTCCTATCAGTAACATGTTGATCGCGAGCTACAATGTTATTAGGTATTGGGTCAAGTAGCCTCGCTCTAACCTACCACACAATAACAACACAAAGAACCGATCAGTTTATTGGAGAAAATAAAATATAAAAGCACAAAATGAAAAATAACATAAATGTACCTGTGACTTATCATATCCTAGTCCGTCATTCTTTAAGCCTTCTACACATGCTACGGCATTTTCATGTGTAGCAAAGTCAACAAAAGCGTAATTAGTTCTCTTGGGATTGTGCATGTTTATGGCTAATTCAACTGTTTTCACTTGCCCATATCTTAGAAGCGCTTGATGCAAATAATACCCATTTTGGTGCTTGAAGTAGTCATAAGGGAGTTGATCAATGATCACTTTTGTTAAAGTTTGTGCAATATTTGGATCAAGTATTTGAGGAGGATCAGCATATTCGACTTTCCCCCTGTCTCCATCATGGTGTCCAAAATATATCCTATGATCTACACAATAATGAAATGCTTCTGTAGCATCAGAATGGCAAGAGAACTGTAGATATCCAAATCCTCGATTTAAATCAGGAGAACGATGGTTCGGCATTAGCGTGAGGCTCACATAATTATTGATGTTATGTCTTGCCAAACATGTCTCCATCTTCCACACCATAATAACCGAGAGAAAGTAAACAAATTAAGTCAGTTAGTCAGTGTGTGTGTGTGTATATATATACACATATTTAAATCTTTCTATGTACTTACATCTTCTTTGGTCCAACTATTGTTGATGTGTCCAAGATATAAGCTACAAACATCCTTAACAGGATATATTGAACATGATTGTCCAAAGAACTAAATAAAAACGAAAAAAAAATATTTAGATTCATAAACATATAAATTAAGCAACATATATCAGTAAATTGAAGGAATTAAGAACTATATACCTTGAAATTCTGCATTTCCTGCAAAGCACGAGTAGCCACTTCTTTATGTGCAAATCTAAGAATTGCAGATCCAAAATTCCTGTTGGTATGTGCTAGGAATGTTACAATAATAACCTCTCCAATGGCTTCAAAAGCTGCTCTCAGATCATATTGGGTTACTCGCTCATGTAACCTCGAGACGTATATTTGTCTCTCTTCCTCATTATCACCTTTTTGTTGTGAATTCTTAAAATGTTACCAAAAAACATTGTTTTTAAATAGTAATTAATTAATGGGTTAGTAAAACATAAAATACCTCCAGTCCTTGATTGTGAGTCACTACCAATCACTCTCGACCTACTAGGTTCAAGTGATACTACAAACAAAAGGGTAAATTATTAAATATGTATAATAATAACATTCTTTAGAGAAAAAGCTGGAACTTGTTGTGTCACCTGAACACAACT
>AWUE01020871.1:0-83058 GCA_001974825.2 Corchorus olitorius | reverse complement strand
TACCCAAAACTGTAAAATTAGGATGTTGTTGGGGATCGATTAGAGGGACTGGTACAAAATCAGGCTGCCTTACTGATACTGACCCTGCAAAATTAAAAAATTATTATTGTGTAATTAAAAGACACCAAAATGTTTTTACAAATATAATTTATGTCGGTTTTTTCCATTGGTAATAATAATAATAATAATAAATGATAATAATAAATTAGTAACTTACGCCTTTGTCGACGCTAGAATTGATCTTGCTCGCTCGAATCATCAGGGCTAAGCTCGAATAGAGGTACATCCGGATTTTGATTTTGATTTTCTCCGGGATCAACCCTGCTTTCTTGGGTTGATGGGCCAGCATCACGACGACGTGATTTTCCAACCCCCATCACACTTTTCAATTTACCAAACATGATTGTATGATCTATGGACTGAAGAAATTTCGAAAGTTAGACCATATTCGATATTGATAAAACTTACAATAATGACTAATTCACCATTAGAATAAACAAATCACTTGCAGATGGAGGTGGTCAGCTTAAATGCAAAAATTAATAGGCTAATACCAAGTTTAAGCAAATAATAACCAAAGAAGCAAATACATGTAGTAGAAAGCATGTACTGGATTTGCACTTTTGATGTTTGTTCCTGAACCTTTATTTTCCATAATAAAAGCCTATTTGCCTTTCAAAAAAAAATGTAGTAGAAAGCATGGCAGATATTAACATACACCAAGAAACTTCTTCACTACTCTAATTGACTGAATGGAAAAATGAAAGTAAAAATGAAAGTGAATCAACAACAAAACAGAGAGAAAACAAATCTCAGAACACAAACTGACAACATATAAGATGCAAACGAGATCGAGTAGAACAATTGGATAAACTGCAAAATGATTGCCTGGCTGCCTGCAGTCAACATGAAAATTAAAATAAAAAAGGCAGTGGAGACCAAGGAGGAAAAGGGAGGAGACATAAACAAAAATCAAGAAAGATACACAGACATCATTACATTGCTCAATCAAAGAAACATATACACACAGGATTAAATAGTTCAATGTCATTTGACGATCCAATTCAACTCGATGAATCAATAGTTGATTCATTGAAAGCCACAACAGAAGTCTTATTGACTAAGCAGCCGCTTGTCTTTTTTATAATTGGCTAATATTATTGGTAACATTTGACCGTGCAATTTTTCCCCCCACTTGAACACTCATGTAAATAGATAGATTGATGCATTGTGTTATATAAGAAACACAATTGTCAGCTGCATTTACATTAACAATGTCCACATCATTTATTTGACAATCTAGGCGAATAATTGCAAGAGTATTAGAACACAGATTGTTTCACCTAAGTTTTGAAAGGTTTTTCAGCTGTCTATGAGTCTATCCCACCTATTAACTCTCCATTGACCCTTGCCTATGGAAAGCCGTTCAGCACCCAAACGCAAGGCCTGAGCTGAGGGGATCAGGTTCCACAGGTTTCCTCCTAAACTTATTCAAGATTTTAGCCTTCCTAATTTGAATCCTCTTAATTTGACATTCCTCACGACTGAGAGGAGGCAATGCAGGCAGGCTTCCAGACCCTTTCCCACGGATTAAAGTGCCATTCAGGCCTATATATGTTTAATTGTTTTTTATTGAAGCCTTTTTGCTTTCCTATTAATTCTATTGATCCCCTAGGCTCATCAACGCTAACAACAGGAATAAAGGGACTGAGTTTTTTGCTTACTCCTATCGTTGAAAGCAGAGAATAAAGCACTATCAAGACCTTACATGGTAATAAAAAATCAGAGAACGCATGCCAATATAGACAACACACAACACACAACACACAACACACAACACAACAACCCAGAACCTAATTAAGTGGAAAAAGAAAAAGCCTTTCAAGAGAGACAACCTAAAAAACCTGCAAAAAAAGTTAAAGCGAAATGAAAATTTGACTAAGAAGAAAAGCAAAAGGAAGGAGGAAATACATAAACCAACAAAGCACTCGGACAATTATATTTATATGCCAAAACTCAAGTTCAAATAAAGAAATCAGTTTCAAAACAAAAGATGAACCTCTTTTGAAGTCTTACTCTCTTCAAATATCATTGGTATATCCAAATGGAAGAAGATTACTTTTCCATATATAAATAATGAGAAAATAAGGAGAAGCACCATTTTCTTTTTAAGACAACAACAAAAATACTCAGATCTACTTACGCATTACAGGCAAAGTAACCTGGAAAATGGAAATGCTGGCCTTGTTGTTTAAAAAATACTCAGACTTAGCCAAAACCAATATTTTCTTTCATACATGTGAAAGTTTAAATTTTGCAACTTCGGTAGAGATAATAGCAGGAAAAAAAAATAGAGAGCAGAAAATTTGTTTTCTAATGAACTGGAAACCCAGTTGGAGTTTAAGATGAAGAACTAGTAAAAGAAGTAACTTTGAAGGAATTCATAACTGGTTTCAAACAAAACAAACTAGTGTAAAAACACAAACAGAGAATCCAACCTCTTTTTCCATCATGTCCACAACTTTCTCTTAGAGCAAGCGGAAGAGATAGAGAAACAAAGCTTTTCAACCCCTTCAACGAGTATAAATTAAAAGATACCATAGTTCAATACCATCATGCACTTTTTCAACCCTTTCAAGTTTAATAATTTTCAAAAGGAAAAATAAATTAATCATCCCAAGCAAAGCAAAGAAGAAAAAGTGCAAAGCCAGTATAGGTGAAAGGGAAATACCTTGAAAAAATTGAGGGGAAAATGGACGATGAAGTAGTACAAAGAGTATTCCGAGAAGGATGAAGACCGGAAGAGACTATTTCCAACAGCAACCTTCAACTTCGTCTTCTTCTATCCTCCGATCTCTTCCTCTCTATGATCAGTCCCGTTTTATTTTGGGGAACAGAAGATGAAGATGGGTTTTCTATTTGTTTTGATGATTTGAATTAAAAAAGAGAGAGTTTTTTTTTTTTTGAAACGAGAAGGACATTTGTTCTTTTCTCTTGAACTCTGTTGCAGCTCTGAACTCTGCTTGGACTGAGGCATTGCCTTGTTAGGTTCTGGCTTTTGCTGGTTGTCATGTTCATTTCAGGCCTATTTCAGGCTTTCTTTGAGACACAAATTAAAACTCATTTTTGTAGAATTTTTTTTTTTGGTGAAAATTTTTGGTAGAATTTTACTACTACTACTCGAGACTTTAGAGAAATAGTGATCTCAGATCACTAATCCAATGGCTCGCAAAAAGCCACCTCATCGATTTCAAACCCACGTTATCGTCTTCCCACAGTGTTCCTTTTTCAATCTAACCGTCTGATTTGGTGGCTTCTATGGCAAAAAAAAAAAAAAAAAACTATCAGCTTCTTGTTCCAAAGTTAAAATCTCGACGTTGACCCACCTTTCCTTTTCCCTCTCCAACTTGAGACAAAAGGGAAAACTAAGAAGGAATCGAGCAATTTCACTTTTATATTCCTGATTCACAATTGCAATTTATAATGGCTTTTAAGCCAGAGTGAATACCTCTTGTAATTTCAAGAGTGCTAGTTTTTGTTCCTTTTCAAAGCCAAATTCGTCACTCAAACCAATTTTGAGGTAAAGACTTATTGAGAAGGTTAAAAGATAGATATATATCGCACTTGAGAGAAATCTAGAAGAATAATTAGTTTTCAGAGAAACAATTGCATGTGAGGGTGAATCAAAGCTTGGGAATGGCGAGATTGGGAATGAAAAGAGAGATAAGAAAGAAGAAACTACAGTTCGAGAAAAGCTATTGTGAAGAGGAAGAAGCATGAACGGTTAATTTCATTAAAAAAAAAAAAGCCATAGGCGAAAAGGAGCATAATGCCAGAAACACAAGGTAACGGAAAATTAGGGATAACGGCGTCAAAGTGCTAAAATGATGAGTTTTGGATGAATTAGGAAGTGGCTGACGTGGCTTATAATGAGCCATTTGATTACAGGTTCAAGATGGATCCTCTCCCATTTTTTTAGGGGCTTTTAGAAATGACGGGAAAAAAAAAAACAAAATTTTTGAAAATCGAAAGATGTTTTAAAATGGAAAACTCCCAAACAAAATGGTTTCAGAGCACTCAACACTGTACAATTTGCAAGCTCTCCAGTCTCCAATGGTGGGTATGTAAAAAATTCTAACTCTTCTTCTCATTATTAATTTATGGGCATAGGCTCCGCCTTCTGAATTTCCTCTCCCAACTCTTCTTCTCATTCGATAAGAATGAAGAAAACTTCTACTGTTGCAACTCCAGCTGAGATCATTGGTCACAACCCAGATCTGTTAAGACAAATTCTCATTCGATTACCCACAAGGCCCCTCCTCAAATTCAAATGTGTTTCCAAACAATGGCTCTCCCTCGTTTCCAGCCCTGATTTTTGCCACTCCCTTACTTGCCACCACTACCAAACCAATGGCTACCTCAAACCCACATCTCTTCTCCTCAGATGCAGCTACAAATACAAATCATCATCTGAATTAATCTGTGTTTCTATGAAGCATATCATTAAAGCCCCTGTCTTTGATTTCTTGTATTCTCGTGACACTTGTGTTCTCGATGGTTTTCTTGTTCTCAACTCTTGTAAGGGCTTGTTTCTTTGTGTGTGCACGTTTATTAGTCATTCACACAGGAACATGATCATCTCTAAATACCTTGTTTGCAACCCTACTACCAAGAAATTCAAGGAGCTGTCTTTTCCTTCACAACCCTCTTTTGGTTTCAACGCTACTTTGGCTTTTGATCCCCTCAAATCACCTCATTACAAGATTATTCACATTTGGAAATTATCTGCACTAGAGAATAAGTTTCGGCTGGATATATATTCATCCGAGACTGATTCTTGGAGTGTATTTAATAGGTGTTTCAGTATGAATTGTAATTTTGAAGCATGTGAGGATTCTGTTTTCTGGGATGGCAAGATTTATTGGAATCGTCGTTGGGGTAAGCCATTTTATTTTGATATGGAGGATAAACGCTTTGGAGAGATGCAAATATCATTTCCAACTCATGTCCAACGTATTGAAGAGTGCCAAGGTGCTTTGAACCTCGTAGCGATATGCCCTGCACATAATCGTCTAGACTTAAAAGTGTTTGAGAAGCCATGTGGTTCTTCTGGCTGGCACTTGAAGCATAATGTGTGTATTGCTGAGGTAGGGAAAGCTAGGCCTAAAGTATTCCAGGGTTATTATATGCCCTTTTCGCTTTTTAAAGACGTAAGTATGATTTATTTTGAGAAAGAAAAGAACCTAAGTTCTTGGTCTGGATAGAGGATGATATAGTGTTCTATTACTTGGAAGATGGTGAATGGAGATCCTTAACTGATATATTGCCAGGTGTCAATATTGATTTTGATTTAGGGGATTATAATTATCATACGACTATAAATCCAGGTTATCAAGACTTCCAAGCCTATAAATACTACGAGAACTTGTCTTTTGTGTGACTTTAGCTGCCTGCTCTTCTCTTGGTAAGCAGTTAACTGTTAACTGTTTCAGTTTATTCTTATGCATCTATGTCATCAGTTTTCCAGTTTTCTCTAGTAAGCTACTAGTTTTTTCTTTCTTGCTTTCTGCACATTTGAGTGTTAAAGAGCAGCCAATGTTACTACATTAGTCACCTTATTGCTTTGCATTTTTGTTCTAATTAGTTGTCTGGTATGGATTTAACAGAGTTGATGGCATGGCATGATGGCAGTTTCCAGTTTGGCTTTTCTACTTCTACCTGGATTCCCCGGCTCAACCTTCCACAGTAGCGACCACTGGCTAGGGCTCCTTTTTTAAATTTAATTTAGTTAATGTAAAGATGCTTTAGTTTTCCTAAGTTTAAGTTCTCCTTCTCCATGTTCTTGCAACTTAGGTGCAATGATGAAGTTATTATTCTGTTCATATATGTACAAACTAAAGTTAACTTGGATTCATGATGGTATTGAACTAAAAATCCTATTATATATTCCTATTAAAATTACATTGACATTTTGACCTCAAAAATAAATTATTTATTTAGAAAACTAATTTCCCTTCTTAAAAAACTGATTTCTGATTATTTAGAGAAAACTATTGAGCTTCTTCAACTGGGCGTTTCACATTAAGCTGCAGTTCCTGCTATATTGGTGCTTACTGCTTTGACAAAACAATATTAGAATTCGTGTCATGCTCAGTTGCCATTCATATAAAGTGCCAAAGTGTGTATATAAGAGAGGGAGAGGAGTAGAAACACGTTATCAATTTCCATTCAGACAGTTAACAGCATATCAGTACTCTCTTCTTATCCTCTATGTCGAACTACTGTAATTTCACGAACAATAAACCCATTTTCCCCCAGTTCTCAGACTATGAAAAGGTTCAAAACCAGAAAACCAAAGTATAATGTAAAATGTAAGCCACAACTAATGAAGATCATACAACATCATATGAACCTTTCAGATCATCAAACAATTATAAAGAAGGATGGAAACCTTGGAAACAACATAAACAAAATCGGTGCCCACTTCGAGTAAAGATGATTTATCTTTAGTGCTGCTACTGCAACTAATTACCAAATTTTTTGAATCAGTCAGTATAATCTTCATCATTCAAAGTGCAGCTGATTTAGCAGCATTTATCATTTTATGTGTTGCTTGGTATTTCGTGTCAATCTACATACCATATTCAATCTACTTGCATGCTATCTGATTTGCTTTGATCTGAGTCATTCATATCATCCCTTCTTGGTGGAGACGAATTGGATCTAATCATATATTTGCACGTCCTGAACAAAATATATCAAAAACCATCAGATTCTAAGCAAAAGAAAGAAAAATATATCAAATATACGTAGCATGAATGGCAAAAAAGACAAAAGATAAGTAGCAAGAGAGTATTACGCTTCAAGAGCCTCTGCTTTCCTCTTGATATCACTTGACCAAACCATTGGATCAACATCTTTGGGCAAGGAGTCCTGCTGTTGCGATTTCTCTTGTAACCACCGCTCTGCTTTATTACACTCATCGTTGACCTGCAAAAGGAGAGAATACAGTTATACGCTAATGGACAAGTGACATTGATGCATTTGATCCAATTAAGCATCACTGATCATATACCGCATCTTTCTTAATGGATGAAAGTGATCCTGCAGCCATCCGATAATCTGCAATACATTTTAGGAGATCCCTGGTTGCTTGTGCTCGAGCCTCTTCATCTTTATATCGCTTTTCAATAGGGTCCACAAGCTTTAAAGATTCAAATAGATTAGTAATTTTTATCACAAAACTGAATTTGAATAAACAGACAATAAGTTATAGCTACCTCTCTTAAATCGTCAAGCTTATCTACGTAAACACTTTCAGATTCATCCATTCCGTCCTCATAAAGCCAATCTTCCGTCTGCTGAAGTTTTCTAGAAATCTCTTCCCTCTCTGACACATTCGCAAAGCTCCGGTATGTATTTAAAATCTATTCAGAAATCAAGTTACTCATTTATGTGACAACTTAAGAAAAAGAAAATGTGCACCGTAATGCACAAGACCTTGCAAAGACCACATTAGGAACTAAGACTATTTCAAATGAACATAAATTCAGGCTGAGATTACATTTAATCACCAAAAGGTTCTTGCTAGGCCTGTTATAGAATGAAGAGAATATAGATGTATTCTATAATTGTTATTTATGATAAACCATCTAATCATGTGACCACTTTAATTGTTTCTGAGAATTAGACATCAGAATAAGCAAAACAGCACACTACAGCACCCACAGTGCACAGACTTTCTCCCTGGCATCTTTTTAACGTCCATCCAAAGAACAGATATAAAATGTGGGTGGATTTAAATGATTCCACACAATAATATTCATTCCCCAATACACTCAAAGGGATAGCTTGCCCTCCAAACACTCAGAGTTTGTTTGAGTTGGGATGATAATTTATGCATAAAAGTATTTGTACAACCCCCACTGATTATCCCATCCCCAAACACACCCTCAATGTATTTCATGAAAAGCAAGAATGCGTGTCTACCTTTTAGCAAAAGGCATATTTAGCCTAAGAATTAAAAATATGAGCTTTGTTCACATTTCTATTGGGTTTGAATTACAGAGACATGGAGCAAAATAGCCTCAATATTATAAGATCATTGCATGAAAGAAACCATCTCAATGTTGTTCACTTGTGAGGGGATAATAAAGCTATTACCACTTTTAATTCAAAACTAATAAAGCTATTACCACTTTAATTCAAAGCTAATAAAGCTATTACCACTTTAATTCAGAGCAATACCTTATCACGCATCTCATAAACATAGGACTCCAGGGCATTTTTCTTTTCCTTTGTTTGCTCCATCTTCAAGTCCTGTTGCACCAACCAACGTTCTTTCTCTTCAGCTTTAGCAAGCTCAGCTCTTTTCATTCCACCAGAGATACTCTCACTGATTGGAATCTCCAATCTTTTTACAAATCTTCCTTTTCTTGCTGCACCACCCTGCACATGGTACTAAATTCAATGTCTATACTCTTCAATGTGGTATATTAAATTTTCATCCAAATATTCTCAATATCAAGCCATATTTAATATAGGAGTTGACAGAACATCATCTTAAGGAACTTCATGAGAGGATAACTGATAAGCAATTCGCATATTACATTGGTTGTTTATATTAATTCTGAATTGAAAGGACAGTATTCACTGGGACAGTACTTCAACTGAAACTTACACCAGAAGGTAATGGAGATTCTGTTTGTGCATGATTGCCAGTTTCAGCATGATTTTCTGCAGAAGACATCCTATCACATTTGTCCTCCACCTCTTCTGAAGTCAAATGGGGATCATTGCTTGTCTCAGAGTCATCCATGTGATCCTCCATTAGCTGGTAACAATCAATTCGGGTTGAAAATCAGTTAGATCACTACAGAAACAAGCAAGGGCCATATGATAGTATAGAAAATGGATGAAATTATATTTACCAAAGCAGCCGAATCCAATATGACAATCCCATGAAGATTTAACTTGACTCTGACCCTCACTTTAGCCATATTTGTATGGGATGGGATAGGTCCAATCTACACAAACAAGATTCAGACAACATTAATATACTAAGATGGACTATTTAAAATAATTAAAAACAAAAAAAAAAACTGTAAAAGTTAAAATTTCACAAGATTCACATATCTACATGAGGAAGAAGCGTGCCTAGGTACCCATCATACCGTAAAAGTATTAATATGCGGCGATAATCCAGAAGGTAACTCATTTGGATTGGCATAGAAAGCTTCCATATGAAATGTATTAGTTCTATGCAAAGTAAGAATCTTAACACTTGGAAATGGGTGCCCTTTCGGAAAAAGCACACCATTCGACAATGTGCATATTGAACCTTTGTCGGATGCGAATCCAATAGAGAAAGGGAAAGAATCTTGAACCTGCAAGTGATAACATATCACAAATGTTATAGTATCTAAAATGAAATAACCATTAAGCAACATTATGCATACGGATGCAAGGTCTAAATGTAACTCTGCTTCTTATTTATTGGCACGCCAAACAAGGTAAAACCTCTATCATTAATGAACTAACCCTTTCCATTCAATATTGGATCCAAAAGACCAAAAGAAAAAGGGCTAAGATTAAGCATGCAGAAATAGCGTATCATTTGGATGATGCCAGAGTGTGTTTATTAGGAGAGAGAGACAGAGAAAGTTCAATTAAGACTATTGTGTGGAACTCTGACAAGGAATTTTCTTTTCCAGATTATAAAACTCACAGTTATTTTATAATACCCAGTAAAAGGATTTGATTTAAAAGAAAAAGCCCAATCTAACAGAATGTTGAGCAGTTATGTATGACACAAACCTCATACTCTCTGACACGGAATATTGGGCTGAGCATTGCACACTGAAGAGCACAACCACGAGCCACGCACTCACTTGCATTTATTGTCCGGCTAGGCTCTCGGTTAAATATAGAAGCTAAGATCCTAGTAATAGCTGGAATTCGAGACCCTGATCCAACAAGCTCAACAGAATTGATTTTATCCAGAGTTAGACCAGAATCAGCCAAAGCCTTGTGACAAGGGACACTTATCCTTTCCAACAAGCCAGATGACAGGTTCTCAAACTCCTCCCTCTTGATAAAACCCCTGACATCTTTCTCATCCATCAAGCACTCTATATTAAGTTGTGCTTCTGCATTAGCACTCAAGACCTTCTTCAGCTTCTCACATGAAGCCCTCAACCTAATAGATGCCTTTATATTTGAATAAACATCAATGTTATACTGCTCCCTAAATTGAGATGCAAAGTGATTGAACAAAACTTCATCAAAGTCTCTTCCTCCCAATCTACTATCAAAAGCATGAGAGATAATTTTCATTTGTCCAGTCTCAAAAGATGCGATGCAGACCTGTGTGTCACAGTGACCAATATCCACAAAGACAGTATAAATTGGGCCAGAATCAGACAAATCAGTCTTGTAAATTCCATAACCAAGGGCAGTGGCAGTACAGTCGTGCAACAATCTCAACGGGTTCAGTCCAGCAATCATTGCTGCATCCAAGTAAGCACGCCTCTGTCCATCAGTGAAGTAAGATGGAATTCCAATCACACAATCGGAAACTGACATTTCTAAACTCTTCTCAGCAATCTGCTTCAAATGTGAAAGCAACATTCCCAAAATCTGTACAGGAGTAAATACGTGAGCCTCTCCCATATACTGTAGTCTGATCAAAATTCCACCATCAGGACCCTCAAAAGTTTCAAAAGGGAACAACTTGAGTTCTTTCTCCAAATCTGGTTCGCTAAACTTCCTACCAATCAATTTCTTAACTTGCAAAATAGTGGATTTAGGATGCATGGTTGCTGAAGCAGCTCCAGCTGAGCCCATGAACCTTTGTTTCTCACCAAATGAAACAACAGCAGGTGTCTCACGCTTGGATTCATCATTTAACAACACATCAATACCCCGTTGCTTAGCAACTGAAATAACACAATTCTCATTCCCGATATCAAAACCTACCACACTCATTGTTCCACTCAATCTAAACACTTAAACCAATAACTTCCAACAATTAAACCAGCATTTACCAAAGCTTTCAAAATTTCATATCGCTCAACAATTGCCTCAGCTTTTATCTCCGAGTTTCCAGCATCCAAAACAAAAAACCTAAAAGTATTAAGTTTAGGTCAATTAACCAGATTATCTGAAATAACTCGCATCATAAACAATGCACTCTAAATTAATAAAAAAAAGAGATGACATAAAGAATCAATTTCGTTGCAAATTACAGAGTTCAGCTTAAACAAGGTTAAACTTTCAGGAGCTTAAAATTAAAAATTCTTCGCTGCTCTTCCGACATTTTGTTGAGAATCAAAAAGGAGAAGTGAAGAGAATGAGAAATACCTGCTGAAAATGGAGAAGCCGAAAGCAGGTAAGGGAGGGACCGTTTGGCTTTGTGAATCGGCAATCGGAAAGTCGACGACAATCGATCCCTATATCTCTCCCTCTCCCCTTCTGTGTGCAAGTAAACGATGCTTGAATAAGAAAAATATAGTAGTAGTATAATTCAAGTAAAAGCTTTTCCGATTGAACGGGAAAAGTTTGGCCGTTGGGAAGAGAAAACGTGTTATTGCCGTTGTAAATAAGAGCACGATGAACAACAGAGTCTAAAGAGATGTGGCACTAACGTTCCACTTCGGCCTTTGGATAATCCACATAATGGACTAGATCTTGGGCCCAGCCAGTTATTTCCAGGCCACTTTCGGCCCAACTTCTTCTTCTTCTTTTTTTTTTAAAGAAAGAGAAAAGTTCCAAATTGTGAAAATTTGAGCTTAAATAATAAAAATGATCATGATCATGATGACAATGTTAATGTTTCATTACCTTATTACTAACAAGAAACTACTAAATCAAAGTTATTTTTTTCGCACCGGTCAAGTATCAGATTCAGAATCTACCCCAATCCAGGTAACAATGCTTTCAATACAAATTTTCCCATCAATCATTAGCCTATTTTAATCTTTCCAATGGGCCCTTGCCCCTTAATTAGAGTTCAAGTATGTGCACTATATAATTAAATTAAGGTAGAAAAGCTTCTCTGAATTTCTTAAGAGCACTTGAACATTTTCGAATCAAGGGTCCCCAAAACAGAAGATATTCAATGATTTATTTAATCAATTTGCCTCCGCTTATATATACCAAGAGCAACTCACAAGGGAATTAAACTTTTTCAGCTTAATTTCTAGTAAAAATATTAAGACAAATTATACAATACACCGGCGGTGGAGTTTAGCAGACTACACAAACGGATCCTGAAGGGTGATATGTGTCCTCTAGGGACTAGATTGAAATATTTAAAACTTAATTAATTAAAAAAATGGACATGTGTCAACTTCACAACCCGCTTGTGGAATCCAAAATTTACACCGCTGGTGTATCAAATAATTACCCAAATATTAATTATGTCATGCTTATCATTCAACAAGTTGAACATGTTCAGAAATCCATTGCAAAATCGAGAATTCAATCTTGTTCCCATATATAATTGTTGGTTTATTTTGTATGTCTATTAGTTTGAGTCACTAGTTCTATCAACAACTCAATAATCAATTACATTCCAAATGCAAGTTTATGAACTATGATTCCAATAATTGGAAAAACAAAAAACAATATTAAGTAAGAGGGGTTCCATCCCCTGGAAGCACATTGAAGGCTTTAACATTTACGCTCCCAATCAAAAAGGAATTAGTCCTAAATCCAATGGGACTATCCTTAGTTAAACAAATTTAAGAAAAAAAAAGTAAAGAGGGCATGAAAAATTGGAACAAGTGGAGTGTCTTCAAACTAAAGGAATTTTATCTAAAATTTTTGTCCATATAGAGGGACTAAACTTTCAAAGTGTGTGGTGCTAAATTTCTTCAACTTGGGAGCTTTTTTCAAGTAGTACTTGCAGCTTTTACTCTTTGGATTGTACAAAAGCAACCCATTTTTGTAATAGTAGACAGAAATTATTCCATCTTTATGCTCCGTAATTGAACATAAATGCAATGACAAACAACTTTTCCATCCCGAATCAATAGGAATAGAATACAACTCCTTCCAAGCTCCCCCAGAGTTATAATTCATGTTGTCTTTGATAAAACTCCACACGTTTAGCTTCGAGTTAGCAATATCTTTCTCGACCAAGCAAAGAGAGTTTCTCAAAGACATTAATGCCACACTATTAAGATCTCGGAGATTAACCGAGAGCTGACTTGGATATGGGAGATTTATGGCTTGGAATTCTTCCGTATGGAGATCAAACCTGATGAATTTTGCCACCCCCAAACCAATATCAAGCCAATAAAGTGCCCCATTAGTGTAGATTGGTCGTTGTACTCTTAACATATTGTAAATTCCATTAAGTTTTCGCCATGAAATCTCAGCTTCTGGACCCAATGTCAAAATTTCATACTCATTCGGCGGACCCTCACCCTCTAATTTCCAATCAAACAATCGGAGAATTTTGAATTCTTGCGTGACTGCATCACGTCCGATTCCTACAATGTGATAATAATCGGTTCTTTCTCCTTCTGTAAAATTAGAGAGATACCATAGTTAATTAGCAATTATAATGTGCAAAAATTAAACAAAAAATATATACTAATCTAATTTAATGCCTGTGCAATTCATTGAACAAATTAAGGACTAATTAATAAGCAAAAATCAAATAAAAAAAAAGCCACTGGGATACCTAGTACGTAATTAATAAGCAAAATATTGAACAAAAAGGAGGCAAGATTCATACTAAAATTATGCGCGAAGAAGCCACCTCCATAGACGGAGAAACATCGAAACTCTATCGTGTTAGGGTTGCAAAGAAGGATGGTTTCTTTTCCATAAAGGCAACAAACACCGTCGCATGAATACAACCTTGTGTATTGGTCGGAAAGGAGGTTTCTAATTGTCGTCTTGCGCAAGTCATGTTTCAAAACAGCTTTAAAATCCCCATAATTATTACTACTATTAGTTATAATAACCCTTTTTGATCCCAAATCTATCCAAGAACTTCGATTAGCGGTATAAGAGGCAAAAAGGATTTGAGGCTCCTTTTTTCGTTGGTTTGAAAGATGTTGATCGATGAAGTGTTGGTCAATAATCGTTGAACCCCATTGCTTGGAAACACACTTGAATCTTAGTATGGACTTGACGGGCAGGCTTGCCAATATTTGTGCGATGATTTCATTAGGCAAATAGTTATTATGAGCTTTCTTCATCCTTTTCCTGGCGCTTTCCATGCTTCCCCTTTCTCTCTCTCGTTTATTAACGAAACCTACTTATTGATTAGAGTTCCATAGGACGAAGAAAATCTATGAGTAGATTTAAAAAGAAAAGGACCATATTTATATGCCGCCTACAAATTAACTAGAGATTTAAAAAATTACCTTAAAAAAACTAGATTTAAAAATTAATTTAATAATTTTCTTCCAAAAAAAGTAATTTAATAAGTAATTAATTAACTCCTTGTTTGTTAAGGTAACGTAGTTGCTAAGTTAGTTTAGGAAGAAAAAAGAGGTTAAAGACAAGCGCTACTCAGACCACAAGTTTAGGAGTTTGTTTTGGATGATTATAAATAAGTATTATATGGCTTAATGCCCTTTTGCCCCTGAACTTGTACGCTTTTGACGTTTTGCCCCATTAACTTTAATTTTAATTTTGGACGTTTTGCTTCTAAACTTGCAATTTGGAGTCATTGTAGTCCCTATCAAATGATATTGCTGACATGGCAATGCCACGTTAGTGTCTTAGTCCGATGTATCCTTGCCACGTGGCATTTTTTTGTCCAATGTAGCCTTGCCACGTGGCATTTTTGGTCCGACATGGCATTGCTATGTCAACAATATTGTTTGAGAGGGACTAGAATTGTTCCAATTCCAAATTGCAAGTTTATGGGGCAAATCGTCCTAAATTTAAGTTTAGAGGGTAAAACGTCAAAATTGTACAAGTTTAAGGGGGCAAGCCATATATTTAATTAGCATTAGAGTTGTCTTGGATGGCAATCAAAACCTTGTTTTTTTTTTGGCCATAATCAAAACCTTGTTGAGTCCGGTACTAGTATTCAAATTAATTAGACCCCAAACTACTAAATTCAAAAGTTATTGTAATGTTTTGGGCAAAAAAAAAGTTATTGTAATGTTTAGCCTGTTCAGATTTGAATAACTTCAAGTATAAAAAAAAAGTAAGAAAAATCTAATTAGAACATAGGAGTAACAACAAACAAGACTAAGCTTAGTTTATAGAATTGTGTAAGGTAACTAAAACAACCCAAGAAAAGGGGCAAAGAAAATTTGATGAAGAATATGGAGAAAAAATCATGTCACATGATCAACGGTAACCACTCTCAGTCAAATGAGATTGGGGAAATGTGAAGGTTGCTGCTTGACTTTAAGCTTTGGCATTGTCATGCAGAAATTTTAGACCTAACATGGACCCAAGCTTTTGATAGGTGTGCGGTGCATGAATATGATGAGAAAAAACGAGTGCTATCCATAAACCTTGATTAATTTTTTAATGTTAATTTAATTTTAAATGTAATCATATGAATATATAGAATAATCAATATACTTACTATGATGATCTATTCCAGAACCCAAAAAGGCAAAATATAGTATTTCTTATTTTAAGAGCATTAATTGGGGTGGGTTGACCATGAGCTGAGTGAGAGAAATGGGATGCAGAGGCCAATTGGACAATCAATAATTTAGGGGTGGGAGAGTACAGTGAGGACAGTCCGGCATGATGGGAAAGAGGGGGGAAGAGTCTGGCATTTGTGTAAGATCATTGAAATTGCTTTTCAAACCTTTGAATGTGCTTGCCTTGTCTCCAACATCTGAGTTAATGTGAAAATTGCTGAAGCAGTTGAACCCATGTGAGCTGTCTCAAATCTCGGTTTGGTTCAATCATAAATTTGCAATCCCATTTTGAGATCCGTATTCTCATATTTCTATTTCTAAGGACCCGTACATAGCTGGAATAGTATTGAATAGGACCACAAAAAATCAATGGAACAGCAACTTATAGTTATATACTTATTACAAGCCTTTCGGTTCCAAAATTTTCTCAAGCTAAGGATTGGATGATTAAAATCTCCCTCATGCAGATTGCTCTGATCAATTTGAATCCTATGATTATGGGAAAAGACTCTTTGGACACACCCCATTAGTTTAGCCTTGAATCAAGCCTGTTTTTCTGTTGCATTAATTCATGTCATCACCAATTTAAGGGAAAAGAAGATGGTTTTTTTTTTCTCTTTTTAGAGAAATGATAGTGTCGTTATATAATAATCAAAATCAATCCGGATTACAAACGCCAAGGGCTAATTCATCCTCAGCAAGCAAGCTTATCTAAACTATGAGCAAAAAAATTAGCTTGTCTAAAGAGATTAGCAAAATCCCGAATATCCAAAATCAGATGGTCCTAAAGCAAAGAAGAAAAGCAGATTGTGATCTATATTTCCACCATATAAACCTACAAGCTATGGCTGCTAAAATGCACTGATTTAGGCGTTGAACAAAAAAGAGACAATGCCAAGATTTGGTATACCAAAAAGTAAGAAAAACTTGTTCATTGCAAAAATAAGAAAACACCCATCACCCTTATATTCTTAACAAACAAAAAGAGAAAAATATATATTTAGTATATATATAAGTAACATATCTAGAAATTTTTTTTTTTTTTTGGTTTCAAGTGAACAAAGGACGAGGAAGGGCAGCAATGGTTCCATCACCACGGCTGAACAAGCGTCTCCAAGTTTTCAATTGATTAATAACCTGCTTGTAAACACCAACTCTTGCAGCAGAAATACAAACAAAGGCACTTTTCCTCAACTTCTTCAATCTTCTCCCAATCTTCACCTTTAGCCGACACAATCTGATTCTCATAAACGATGGTTTTCTTCTGGAATCTGCTTGCTGCATCACTTTGTAAATCAAAAACTGTGCTCTTCGATGAATGATGTCTTCTGGGTCTTCCTTATCTATCTTTGAGTAAGAATATGGTTTCCTCAAAAGAGCCATTTAATTTTTCTTCTGGGAAAAATTAAACTAGTAGAAAAAAGGGAAACAATATTAAGATAAAAGAGAGAACAAGAGACAGATATATGACTTAGGATTCAAGCAATATTTATAGCAGGAAAGAAAGCCATTTGAGGATGTCATATGCTGATGGAGCTGTACATGTGCACTAATATTAATTTGGTAGGAAAAATAACAATAATAAATAAAATAATAATAATAATGGAGGAGAAAATTGGTTTTTAATTAGCTGGCTTGGCCTGCCTGCCTTACATCAGTGTGTGAAAACTGACCTGCTCACCAACAGCATGCCACTAGGTAATTACTTAAAAAAGGATTTTCATTATAAACCCAATTAATATTTCTTAATCTTTTATTTCAGGGTTTCTTCAAATTAAAATATGGTTCTTTTTAATGCAAGAAATAAATGAATGCAGGCACCGGGCTGCTCCAAGCCTCAAGTTGAAGGGGGGCTTAGCATGGAGGATGTCGAAGGCACTGACGCAAGTTATTACCAATACCATTTATATAATTAATCATTAATGATAAGAATCCTATGAGATAATCAATGAATGAAACATGCAATTTGACTTAAGGGTTAAAATAAAGAAAAATGACTCTGTTTCGTCATTTGTGTGATTCAATACAGAGTATGACTCTGTTTTTGTGGGATTCAATTTTAAGTCAACAAAATGCCATCAGATTACATTTTTATGCAGCAAAACATAGGAGATCAATTGAAATGAAATTATTATGATGTTAAGTTTTGCAACATGTTTAAATCTTAATTGTTGCATAATCTAGCTGTTAGAGTGATTTTTATGCACCGTCAAGGTAAAGTGTGAGAGAGTGAACAAGTCATGATTTATTTTATTGAATGGGGCAGGGACAGAGTGAGGGAGAGCTATATAAAAGTCAAAGGGATCTAATATAAAAAAGACCAAATTTCCACCGGCATGAAGCATCTATGAACTAAGGAAAAATTAGTAATAAAAACAACAGGAGTGTCAAACTAGGAGAGTGGACAATGGAGGAGGCCAAACGGCAAACCGTCATGCGTTGGCTTTTCAAGTGGTTGGACTATTCCTTTCTGCAAAGAGTCAGCCCACAATGATGAAATGTATATTCTGCTATATCATTGGAGTAAGAATCATAATAATAGTATATTATTGTTATTTGGAAAAACCAATTCTTCCAAACTTTCAAGGAAAACTAGTAGTATTTGATAAAGTAATTGGAATCCATGGTTCAAGTCAATGTAGCAAGAGAAACTTTCTTATTGTTATCCATCTCGTTCAAAAATCATATCACAGCAGTAAATAAGTTTTGCCCAAAACGAACTCGTACAATACAACAATGTTATATATTATAGTGGTTACAGGTCAAGAGATGGAGGTATATACAGAGGTTTGGTATACATGTCTTGTAAATCTTCTTGTTCCAAACGACACTCAGAGAACAGCAAAGTACATTAAAGCTAACTAGTAATGTACAAAAAGATCATCATTAACTTGAACATTATTGAACTCATTGACAAAACCCTTTCCTTACTCAACATGACATAAGTCTCCATCACGCTTAACCCACAGATCCCTCAAGTTTCAAACTCATGAGTTGGTTCACCTCAGCACCAAACTCATCGGGAAGCTCATTGAAAACATCACGACAAAACCCAGAAATCATGGCAGCCATGGCCTTCTCATAGTCAATTCCCCTTTGCTGAAAGTAAAATAACTGATCTTCACCAATTTTGGAGGTACTGGCTTCATGTTCAACCCGAGCTGAGGGATTCTTAACCTGTTAAATAACAGAAATCAAATCATAAGCAACAGGATGGAACTCTGAGTTTCTTGATGCAACAAATAAGAGTGATAAATCAGAAATTGTAATACCACTATAAATAACTAATTGCTATAAATTTATGACAGTAAAAGCATTAACTGGACTAGAATCAAAATAAAATAAAGAGAAAAGTTCTTTCCCAATTAGGATCCCACTATTTTCTTCATAGCGGTTTGCTCAAAGGAGCTCTTGTTGGTTAATTAGAGTAAACATGGAGAACATAGCCTGTTACACATAGATCATAATGGGTTGGGAAAAGCACACACATGCATCCTCCAAAATAGCAATTCAAAAGCTTGATATTCACTGCAGCTATTACATGGGTAACTAGTATATAACACAATAGAAGAAAATGGCAAAAGAATCAAACATATTTACCTGAATGTAAGGATAGGTGTTTGCAGCAGCGTTATCACCAATAAGCATTGAATCACATTGTGATGAATTTTTAGCATTCTCTGCCTTTGACTGAACCTGAACAAGCCCCCTATAACAATTTCTTGAATGTCCAGCTGAAATACCCTTTGAGATAATCCTACTTCTAGTGTTCTTCCCCTTGTGAATCATCTTTGTTCCTGTGTCTGCCTGCTGATAATTATTTGTCAGTGCTACAGAATAAAACTCACCCACAGTATCATCACCCTCCAGAATAACACTGGGGTACTTCCAAGTAATCGCAGATCCGGTCTCTACTTGGGTCCATGATATCTTTGAGTAATCCCCAGCACAAAGTCCACGCTTAGTAACAAAATTATAAATCCCACCTTTTCCTTCCTCATCACCAGCATACCAATTTTGCACAGTAGAGTATTTAATCTCTGCACCCTTGGCGCAATACAACTCAACAACAGCAGCATGAAGCTGATTCCTGTCATAAGAAGGTGCAGTACATCCTTCTAAATACTCCACAAAACTCCCTTCATCAGCAACAATCAAAGTCCTCTCAAACTGCCCAGTTTCCAAAGCATTGATCCGGAAATAAGTTGATATTGGCATCGGGCATTTTGTATCCTTAGGTATATAACAGAATGACCCATCACTAAAAACAGCTGAATTTAAAGCTGTATAGTAGTTATCCTCACTAGGCACAACTCTCCCCAAATATTTTCTAACTAAATCAGGGTATTCCCTAATTGCTTCCGATATGGAACAAAAAATCACCCCAGCCTTTTCCAAAGTCTTCCTATGAGTAGTAGCAATAGAAACACTATCAAGTACAGCATCAACAGCAACATTAGCCAATCGATTACGTTCATTCAGTGGCACACCTAATCTATCGAAGTACTTAAGAAGTTCAGGATCAGCCTCATCTAAGCTATTCAAAGTAGGCTTCTTTTTGGGCGCAGAGTAATAACAAATATCTTGGAAATTAATAGGTGGGTATCGATTATCAGACCATTGGGGTTCTTTCATTTTCAAAAATTTCTCATAAGCACTCAATCTAAACTCCAACATCCAATCAGGTTCTTCCTTTAAAGAAGAAATTATACGAATTGTTTCTTTAGAAAGCCCTTTGGGTATCGAAAAGGAATCAATATCCACAGTAAATCCAAATTTTTTATCATAATCACGGTTTCGAAGAATTTCCTGGATTTTATCATCGGATGACTTACCTGATGAAGAGCTGGGATCAGACGTCAGGGTTTGAGAATCGAAACCCACATCTGCTCTGACCTTCAAAAGCCTTGAACTTGAGGGTTTTGGGGCTATGGGTTTGACGGAATCGAGCTTCGGATAAAACCCTTTTGCGAACTTGATTGAATCTGAGGTGGGTTGAGGTGAGAAGCTTGAGATGCCGTTAGCCAGCAAGGAAGCCATGGTTATGGCTGTGGTTTGAGGATAGAGAAAGGAAGCAGAAAACAAACAAAGATTAAAAGGGAAGAAAGAAGTGAAGTTGATTACTTCACTTTGATTTCTACTTTGGAATTAATTGAAAATTTTCTTGGCTATGAGATTGTTAGATTGTCTTGTGGACAACACGTACCCTCCTCACGACCGTTGGGGACCGTTTACGGACCCACTTTGAGATATATCTTGATTTTATAAATTTTCCAACCGCCGTGCAAACTAGCGCCTGTGGCCTAATGGATAAGGCGTCTGACTTCTAATCAGACGATTGTGGGTTCGAGTCCCACCAGGCGTGCACAAAATGGCTTTTACTTTTTAAAGAAAGTTTAGGCATGCATGGGCCCAATTGAGGCCCAAATTCTGGCAGGCAGGCCCCCAGCCTGGTTTCCTCACCATTCGGGTATTACACTATCCCGCGAACCAAACAGCAGCTCTAAAGAAATCAAGAAATGGAAATTAAACTAAATAAAAAAAAGTAAATAAATAAAACAGAAAGAGAAAGAAAATAACTTTTAATTAAAACTAATAAATCAACAAATTTTGGATTTGTTTATTGATTATCTCAGCACCCATTTTTTTCACTCAGGTGATTTGGAATCTCTCCTTGAAACGCAGGTACGTTTAAGCCTTTTTTTCCTTTTTCCCACCTTTAATGAAAACTGTAGTTTTACTTTTATGTTATCATTACGGTTACAGTTTTTGGTTCAATAGTAAAAATCTTTAATATGAAAAATGTGAAATAAACCACACTGATTAGCAAGTTTGATTCATTTTTCTTTGTTTCATTTTCTTTTTGATGGAAATAAGTAAAAAAAATTTGTTTGGAATTTTTGGGTTAGTTCTTTACTTAGCTGAGATTCATTTTGCCTGTTCAGATTATTTTTACCCATTCTTGCTTTGAAGACTTCTATAAAATCTATGAGATATTTGAAATGTGCCCCAAAGGGTGTTCCACTATTTCCTGATTTGAGTTATGATTGAAGGCTCAAGCTTTTTTTGTATTTGGGTTGTAGTTCTGCTTGAAAGGGAAGGTTGCCCTCTTTATAATGTTCAGGTTTTTCTGCCTAGTTTTATAGAATGGTTTTAGGCTTTATATTTGCAATGCACAAATGTTGTATGTCTTTCATCCTTAGTCCTTTTTTCTCCATATTCATTTTTCATGGATCTTTTAGTTCTATAGATTACCATTCCTTGTTGGAAATGATTTATATGAGAAAATTGTTCTATCAAGTTTCACTGTCCTTGATGATGAAAGACTTAGGCAAGGAAGCAATGTTTTGAAAGTGAAAAGCTGATTAGCATTGGGTGGGGGGAAGAGGGGGGGTAAGGCCAGGCCTGCAATATCTCTTTGATTAGCCTCAAATTGCAAAACATATATGATCAAGAAAAACCTATGGCTTGAACTTGAACTTTGGCCTACTCATCAGGACATCTTTTGCTCATCCTGTCTATATTTTGATTTTACCTCAAAAGAATAAATTCAGTTATTCTCAAAGAGGTTGCAAGAGGGTCTTACCAAATTCTGACAACAATACCTTCTGTTTTTGTGAGGCTTTTCCTCTGCTTAGATGCCAAATTTCTGGGTAGCAATGATATAATATTTTACAGACTTGTTACAGGAACATATCCTTCTGGCTTTGCCTTTAATCAAACTATGACATGCACATGTTAGTGAGTAGGTGATCCTAGCTGTTCTATTTAATCTAGTTATTGTATTGAGCAGTTGTGAATATCAAAGTTTTGGATCCGAACCTGAGCCTACTCAAGAACACTTACCTATTGCGCCGATTGACGAACTTATTTTAATAATAATTTACAGGATTGCATATATTTTACAGTTTTATATAGTTTGATCTTGTGCAATAGGTTTGCTAACATGGAAGAAGAATTATTAGCATGTTGTATCGACTGTTGTTTCTGTACCAATTTATCTAATGCACTCAATTCTTGCGTGGTCATATTGATGACAAAATGTTTATTTGCTTTTGTGATTGCAGGTAAATTTGGGAAGGTTATTGTAAGAGAATCATAATAAAATAATTTGAAGGAGGTTCTGCATCCATCTGTGCAGGATGAGCAGCCAGAATCAAGGGGCTAGCTTATCTTCTTCAGTGGACCCCCCTATGAAGCGGAAACGCGGGCGTCCACGCAAGGATGAGAGTGTTCAAGGGGACAGCACATCTCTGACACCTGCATCTGACAGTCTGAAGAAAAACAAGCAGACTATGGGAATTAGTAACCCAGCCTCAGATGAAATGGTAGGTCAGGTGGTTTCTGGTGTCATTGAAGGTTCATTTGATGCTGGATATCTTCTTAATGTTAAGGTAGGTGACACCGATACTAATCTCAGAGGTGTGGTATTTCTACCTGGCCGATTCACTCCAATTACTGCTGCAAATGATGTGGCTCCTCATGCTAAGATGTACACAAGAAAAGAGATTCCTATTCCATTTGTTAACTCGCAAAGTCAGCTCCATTCTGTGGGTCCTCCATCTGGAAAAAACGAGAAACCTGTTGAGCATAAGAATGATGCACCTAACCTTCCAGACCAAAGTTTACACACTGGTCTTCAGTCTGGGGCTACGGCTGCTAGTGAGAGCCAATCTGCCTCAATTCCAATACCTCTAGCTACTAATTTACCAATAAATGACCCAGGTCTTCCACCGGTACAAAAGGTCCTGCAAGAACAAATCATAGATTCTGGATTGCAGAATGATAAAGCTATTGGAGTGGATCAGTCATTGCAGGGATTTGAAGCCTTCAAACTTATAAAAGGGCCAAATATTGATTTGGAGACACCTAAAGCATCTGAGCCAGTGTCTGCAACACTTACTGCTACTTTGCCAGTGACTGAGACTGTTAATCTGAAGCCTCAAGTTGAGCACCAGGGCATGAGTTCTGGCCTTAAGACACAAGAATTGGTTCATGATGGTGTGAAAAGCATTGACCTTTGTAACAACCAAACTCTCAATTTTCCTGAACCTCAACCTCAAGTTATGGCTAGTAAACCTACCGGAATCAACATGTTTGATAAACAGACCTTCTCAAGGCAAGAAATAGATATTTCTCAAGATACTCAATTGGAACTTGCTAAGAAGATTTTGAGTGGAGATAACACACCTCGCATGGATGGATTTACTACAGGTGATGCTGCCACAGCTACCGTGCCAGCTCCATGCTCTGCATCAATGACCAGCCTGCCAATAATGATATTTGGGGCAGAAACTATTCCATGCGAACCCAAGCCTGCTACCGAAGAATCTCTTTTTCCAAGAATGGCTGCACCTGAAGTTAGTAGTTCCTCAATTGCTGCCAACACCATTAGTGTGGAATGTAATGCCAAAGATGCCATTCCACCAGCGCAGTCTTAGTTTTCTAGTTGTGAAACTAGTGGCGGGAATAGAACGAGCCTTACAAGTCGAGGCTTGAAGGATGACGAGTTTAAGTCATGACTGAGGATAGTTTAGAATCAAGGCAACTGCTTAAATTTACATGCTGTGCCTAAATTGGATTGTTTGTAAGATAAACTGCTTGCAATCTACCTTCATCTTCTAACTTCATTACTGGTGCATTATTGTGCTTGCAATGTGTGATGAAGATTTTTTCTTGCAGTCTTTGATGTCACTGCATGGTTTCAGAATCGACTTCTTCCCTTCTTTTTTTTTCTTAAACCTATCCTCAAGTCTTATTGTCATCAGAGTCAAAGGTGCTAAAACTTTCCTAACAAATAAACTTCCATTTTCATTTTAATTAAAATTTTAGGGCAGCCAAAATATTTGAAAAATGAAAAAAAGACGGGATGCGCAGTTTTTTTTTTTGGCATCTTTATGTGGCAGTTTAGATGGCAAAAAATTAACACTGAAGCTCAAATAGAGGGAACAAACGATGTTTCTTTCAACGAAGAAACCTTGCTCGACAAAGATTTACATACTTCAGTTGCTGCAACCGTAGAAGTAGTTCTCTAATTGATGTTGGGTTTGAACATGGATTCCGATTTATCACGTCAAAAATTTCATCCCCTTTAATTTTGGGGGGTTCATTGAGGAAGCTGTATGCTAAAATAATGGAAAGAAAAGGCGGCTCATTCTGAAGTTAAAATCTAAATTCCAAACCATGATACTGATTTACTCATCAACCAAGCACCCAACTTGCCCAAATCCCCCCGGCACATTTTCATTACCACAAGCATCGACAAAAACAACACCATTTGATAAAAAAAAGCAGGAAGCCAATAACACAAAATTTTGTGATAAAAGGAGGTTTATACAGTGCATATGCCATTTAGCAAGCCAATAACACAGCCTGAATTTATTCCCCCAAAAGAGAAACAAGGAGAGGTAAAGTAGCAGAGGTTCAGCATACAACTAGATAATAATATAAAAACAGGCATAAGACACGGTAGCATCTTAGCTATATCCCACTTGTTGCTGCTGCTGCTGGGGCTGCTGATAATTCCCATACCCAGGATATCCTCCGTAGTACATGTTGGGGTCTTGGGGAGGAGCACCATAGCCATAATCATATCCTTGAGGATACCCATAATATCCACCGTTCCATTGGTTTGGATCTGCTTGGCCCTGCAAATACAAGACATGTCAATGGAATGGATCAAACTCTCAATAAAATCACAGAATAAACTAGGAAAAGTAATAGGCCATAACATCATCTATTTACCTGTTTGTTTGAGGTGCTACGCCCCCATGAAAGCCGAATACTTTGCCCACCCAACTGAGTCCCGTTCAACACTCGTAGTGCTTCTTCTGCACAGCTCCTGATGCATTGGACAAGCAGAGAACAACATCATATGATGAACTGTATCTCCCCTTAATAGATATCTTTAGAAATATTCAACAGTGTATCTTTACCTATCAGCAAATTGAACAAATCCACATCGCTTGTTTTGTGGTATCTTCACGTGAACCAATTGACCATATGGGCTAAAAACCTCTCTCAGGTGGTCATCCGTCACATTGGTATCCAAATTACCAACAAATATCTGCATGGAAATATGTAAAATAAAAAAACTATAACAAGAAAAAACATTTGTCATTGAAAGAGAACAAAGTACCCACAGTTGTATTATTTGGATCATTCTCGTTCTGAGTCCCATGAGATGAAGCATGAGATGAAGCTGCATATGAAAAGTAAAGGAGTAACAAAAGGAAAATAAAAAGGGAACATTCTTTCTGAGAAAAAATGAGAAAACACATGACATCTTTCATGAATCATATACTTCACATTTCCAGGGGTTGTCACTTAAAAATTTTAGAGAAATGACAGGACCTGAAAATTGTACCTATTTGAGTAAAGTGCACAAGACATATGTCCCTTTGATGCTATGAAACATGACTTAGAAAGCACATACATTAGACACACAGCATAAACCCAAGTGCATGAATACTGGGGTAGGCCTTCAATGCCAGGCTGCATATGCTCATAAAGCAAAATTTTACACATTCATCGATAACCAATACAGGGTTGGGGAAGATGGGAAGAGATAAAATGATTGTTTCCCAGAATACAGTTCCTAAAAGAACTGAGATAAGAAACTATGCTTAGGGTAAACTTGATATACGTGTCAATAATAACATATTAAATCAGAATATCAATAATTCCCATTTGAATATAGCCCATGGGACAGAGGAAAATAGAGCAGTAACTGCCAGGATGACAAGTAAAAGACATGCCCACCAAGCACCAACTGAATGTACAAAATGAACACTGACATTCATGTGATACTGACACAGATACAAGCCAACAGCCTGACTTCTTACAGACCAATATCTTAAAACTACAAAAGACCTAAAAACCCTAGAACAGCAACCAAAAATAGACATTTGGAGCAGCAGGACTAAGCAATCAGATCAACCTCAAATGTAAAGGTACAATGAAATAACAAAAAGAAATTATAACTGTCATTGTTTTGTAAAAACTGAAGGAGAAAAAAAAGGCTCGAAGGGTAAACTGCAACGTAACTTGACTGAATCTCTTACTAGCCAGAGAAGTAGAAGTAAGTTGACTGACAGCTCAACAAATAGAACTGAATTAACTTTGAAAATGTAGCATAACAAATGCCACAAGAATCTCAAATAAAGGACGAGACATAAACACAAAAACTGACCTAAGTGAGGGCACGGACTAAAGGGGTAACCATTTCAGCTGAAATCAGTTCCAGGCCCCAAGATGATAGAGCCTCCTGACGCCCTGCTCTGAGACAACAGGAGTTTATAAGATTTTGCAAATTCAAGATTTGAATAGCATTATGGTGCCCAAATGTTAAAGGAAAGTACAGGAAGGAAATGACTTTTGGAAACTGCTGCTCATCTTCTAGAAATAACCGAACGGAGGACAACTTAAATGATATCAAGTATGCTCGACAAGAAGTAGCAGAAGCAACCATACTCTTTCAAACAGGTAATCCATAAGTATAAACATCAATGATATGTAAAGGGAAATAATCCACAATACAAACAGTGAAACAAATAAATATCGAAAAATTGGCTTCAGAATTATCAACAAAGATCCAGTCAAATTCAAATACACGTGTTATTCTTTAATGCAGCTAAGATTTGACCAAATTATCCCAAAAAACTTGGTCAAGACCAATAACCTTAAGCAAACATACCTTTTGGATATTGCTGTGGAGTAATAGCCTTCTTGTTAGTAGCTGGTCCAATACGCATAGGCCTAGTTGAACAAAAAACGCCATTCATCTCGGTCATAGCACGATTATGTTCAGTTTCATCTCCAAACCTAACAAAGCCATAACCTTTAGTGCGACCAGTGAGCCTATCAATTACAACCTTTGCACCCTTCACAGAGGAAAAGCGGCCCCTAAAAGTCTCTTGAAGCATGTAATCTGTAACATCAGCTGCTAAGTCTCCGACAAAGATTGTAAAGTCAGGGGTTTCATCTCGCCTCTCGCCTGAACTAAATGATGCCCAGTTCAACCTATAGTTATGGTCACCATTTGGCATAGGTGTACCATTATATGTTTGTAATGCTCTTTCAGCAGCTGCACGTGAAACAAACTCAATAAACCCATAACCTTCCACTTGACCTGTTTGCTTGTTACGGATAACTTTCACAGAAGCAACCTGCAGAAGAATCATGGCCATCAAAACTCTAATAAAAAATTATCAGGACATAGACAAATCATATCTATTACCTACATATATAGCCATGTTTCAATTTACATGCTTGCCAGTCTAATCAAAGAACAGCATACTAGCTAAAGCCCGCATTAAAAGAAAGAACACGGATATAAAAAAGTACACAACATGTATAAGACATATACGGGGTAAAACCTTAAAATGAAACCTTAAAGTCTCCTAAACATAGAAAAAGCAAGTATAAAACCTTAAAATCACTACAAAAATCTAATCTTTACGATAAAGAAGACATATACGGATATACCAACTTAAACATCCATACAGCAACCATGGATTGAAAAATTACCTCAAGAGACACCCCAAATAACAACCCAGATAACAAAATCTCAACAAAATAACAAGTAAAAGCCATTAAATACCTCTCCAGTTTGGGCAAAACAGCTCAAGAGATAATTCTCATCCATATAATACTGCAAATCTCCGATCCACAAAGTCCGAACCTCATCGGCGCTAGTAGGTTGACCCGCTTGACCCGCCTGCTGTTGCTGAGCTGGCACTGGAGCCGAACCTTGTTGCGGGGGCCACATGGAGGGAGGCTGGCTCTGAGGCGGCATCATATTCATCATCATGTAGGGCTGCTGGGGCTGAGGCGGTTGCTGATATTGGTACTGTTGCTGGCTCTGTGGAGCTGCCGCCATCGACGGTGGTGCAGCCATTGGGGGTGGGACAACTCCGGGTGCTGGTTGCTGCATCATCTTGAATCTGGGGTTTTGGTTTTCTGCACCGGAGAGACTGAAGAGATAGCGAAACCCTAACCCTAGATAAGGTAAGGTTTGGGAAGATGTGAAAAGAGAAAGTGAGAGTTGGGAAAAGGAAAAGCCTTTAAAGGATGGGCACGTAAGCTGATGTTTGATGAAAAGACTATAATAGGCTTTGGCTTTTTTTAATCTGTTTATAATTGAGGAGGAATTGGGATATTTTGATAGTAATTTTCAATTTTGTGGACCCAAATCGTATTTTAAATTTAATCGTTGATTTAGTCACAGTTTTTGTTTTTTTGTTTTTACTTTTCAAAAACCATGGTAACTTTTTTTTATTGTGTCACACTCACATCAGTTTCCCTTTGAGGTTTTTAACTTGGCAGTGTAGTCAGTAGTGTACTTACTGTAATCCTTCATCAATGTCTGAAAAGTGAAAAGCAACGGATCTAGGCAGTTCTTTCCTTCACTCTTTTCAATCTAAATTCTCAGTTGAGCCTGAAACATGAATGAAGATTTAACCTTTTATCTTCCAAGTTCTCAGGTAATTAACTGATTTCCATTCTTATTTGGTGCTCAGAGTTCCCTTGTTTATGGTTTTAAGCAGTTTTACTGTGTGATATCCATTACTTGCTGGAATAGCTGCTCTTTTCTGAAGTTAAAGTTTTTGTCTTTGAGAAAAATCTGGGCTGAAAGTGATAATCTTTGAGATCTTTTGACAGATTTTGATTGGATTCATTTTGTCATTGGGAGTTATTATTTTCTGTCTCATTATTAATAGGAGTCTTTCTAGGATTTGATTAGATTTCATATGAATGGATTTGCATTTGAAGAACCTGTTTGATAGATTCCAGGAGCAATTTGGTTCTGGTCCTGGCCTTGGTCCTGGATCGGGAACATGCCTTATGAAAGTAGAAGGCATTGCTTCCAATTTTATAAAGTCCATATTTAAAGCTTCTGCAGCTCTATATAGAACTGAACCATGGAGGAGATTGCGCCCAGGGCATTTCTTCGGTGTCCGAGTTGGGAAAGATTCAGACTGGTCTGGCAAAAAACAACCTTTTCCATGTGCCCAGTTCATTGGAGGAGATGGTGGTGATGTTGGGTTTTATATGTTTCGATCTGAAACTGATGCTAAGAAGATGACAGGCTCAAGGGAGACAATTCTAGTTCCAAACATTGAGCTTTTGAGGGTCACATATGAGATGGAGACATTAATGTTTCCTTCAAACCGCAAAATGATTAAGTCATTGTCATTGGAAGCATCAGGGAATGATAGGTTTCCTGTTATTGATGTTGCGCGCTGCACATCTTCAAGCGAGCTTCGGTTTAGGAATCCTACCCTGGAGGAGCTAAAGTTCGTGTATGCTTTCATGAAAGCCATTTCCCTGGTGCATCCATTGCTTCAGGCGGATAAAGAAGGTGGTCCAAACTGGTCGAGATTGATATGTTTTGAACCTTTTATTGAGACAGTTGACATTCAATGGCCTCCGGAAATGGCTAGAGGTCAAGAACTTGTTGCAGTTACAATCTCACATCCACCGGGTCAGGCATATGAGGAAAAGACAAGTTCAACAGCCAGCTCAACACCTACCAAATATGCTGAGCCACCAAATGAGGACACCTTCATGGATGTAAGAGTAAACTCAAGTTCCAGCTTTAGGCAGTGTGCAATGTGTGACAAGGATGTTAATGGAGATCAGTCTCTCTGCTGTGGGAGATGTCGAGCAGTGGTCTACTGTGGTTCTCTCTGCCAAAAGCAGCACTGGAAAGAATCACATAAAAGCATGTGTGGTCTGTACAAAGCTATGATGGAAAGGGAAGAAGAGCTTGTAATGAAAATATTCATGTTTCCTTGCTCTGCTGACCAACCTTGTAAATGGCTTGAATCATTGGGTATCCATCAGAAAGGGATGTGGAGAAGGAAGTGCAGCTGCTATTCTCACTGCCCTTTTGGTCTCCTTCCAGTTAAAGGTGGGCTATGGGATTCATGGGGCGGGCTAGATGATGAAGAGTACCCTCGTGATTCACCTTTTCACAACCATCTAAGAGATGGGATCTCAAGCCCTATCCTTCTTTCTGGTTGGTCTGAGTACTATAACCTTCGATCACTGCCATTGTCAAGTCCTGTTGCTGATATTCTTTCCCACCCTTTGACAGTTTATTATATATTGACGGCTCTCAGTATCAGTTCAAAGAATCTTTTACTCAAAGGAAAGGAGGTGATACTTCACTACCTTGGGCCTGAAGGGGAGATGGATTGGATGCCAGCATTTGCCGAGATTGGTCACTTATTAAATGGTTTGGGTAATATACAGATAGTTATGGTGGGACCTGAAGTGCCAACGAACTTATCAGGCACAACATCAGGAATAAGTAGCAGGGTGAGGGTGAATCTTGTAAGGGGTCTTTATCAGGAAGAAGCCACCTATCTGCCTTCCCCACATGTAATAGTTGCGCTGAACTGTGCATTGGATAGGTATGGCAGTTGGGGTGGTGCTCTTGATTTGATCAAAGCCATGGGCATTCCAGCCTTCTTCACTGAGCAGTCAGAAATTTTGTGTGCAAATGCTAAACAGGTCTTACGTAGTGCTGGACTGCACATTACCCACCCGGTGACACCAAATCCCTTCCGTTCCCCAGTTAAGAATCTAGATTTCTCCAGCAATCTTCCTTCTTACAGCAACGGATTTGTCCTCGGGGTAAACACATGACTAAATATTTAGAGATTACCAGATTCTGAAACCTCAACTTTTGCTTATCTGCTGATGAGGTATTGGCCTGACTATCTAGCAATGAGAATTATAATGTAACATAACATGTTTCTGTTATTGAATTGAATACAAACTAGTTGATGTAAACTTTATGATTATTCTGTTATATCTTATTGAATACAAGGGCTCTGAGCGGGCTTCATGTTCAACCTTGACTTTGAAACTCTGTACAGGTGCAATCAGCTCTGCTATTACCTAGGTACATTTCATTACTCATATCAGACACAATCATTCATTTGCATTTACATTAGCATGTTATGTTACCTTTTACTGCAATAATAAAAGGCATCCAAGACCATGAGAATTAGACACCAAGTTCTGTTTTATGCTCAAGTTCTTGCTGTTTTTAGCTGTTGATAAGCAAAAGCATCAGAACTGGGGAATATAACATCTTTTCTTCCTTTTCTGTGAACAAAGATGAGAACTCCATTCACCCCTTTGCAGTAGCCCAGTGTAGTAAGGTGAAAAGAGCCTGTCACTTCCGACAGCAATATCCGCAAGTTGTCAATATGACCAACTAACTTCATTTTTAGATGCCAACAATGAAGGCCAAATCTGTCATTTCAAAAGCAACTCTTAACTCTTTCCAATCAGCATCTGGCAATCAAAAGTATTGAGATTCATCAATGAGACATGATTCAATTAATTAATCAATTCCCATCTCAATGAAAAATATCTTTGAAACTTTGAATAGCCAATTACGTCCCAATTTAAAGCACCGAAACCACAACTTGCCCACTTGGCCTATAAAAAGTGCCCAAGCAACCCCAATCTCCATATATGTACTTATAGTGTCCTCTAAGCAGCAGTGCTAAGAAAAGCTCTTCAAATCAGCAATGGATTTCCAGTTCCCATCATACCAACTTTCTCCCTGGCATTATCTCCTCTCAACTTTTTCCAACCAAATTATTCCAGAAAACTACGTTCAGTGGAGAGAAACCCCAGAGTCTCATATTTACTATGCAGATCTTCCTGGTAAATCTGGGGGAAAAAAAAAAGGCTTTTTCCCTTTGTTTGCCATATATTTTCCTCTGTTTTATGTTGTGCTAGAAATTTAATTAGTTTCATTTCATGTCATGTTTGTTATGTATATCAGGTGTGAGAAAGGAGGAGATAAAAGTGGAAGTTGAGGACTCAACATATCTTATAATAAGGACGGAGGCCATTGATGAATCAACAGAGCCAGCCAAGAACTTCATGAGGAAATTCCGGCTCCCTGCTAGAATAAACATCGATGGAATTTCAGCTGCTTATGAAAATGGGGTCTTGACAGTGACAGTGCCAAGAGCTTTCAGGAGGGGCGGTTTCTATATTGACCCTGCAGATGTTCCTGAGAGGCTTGAAGTTCTTGCAAGGGCTGCCTGAAAATTTAAAAGCTACACACATATATATATATATATATATATAATTATTCATTGGTTTAGATTCTGATCAGTGATTCAATTTGATCACTACTTAATTGTAAGCCTATTTGTAGAGTTTGCTATGGATCATGGATGTGTAATCCAAAATTATAAATTTCCCTGCTTGTTCTACTCTGTTTTCTGACAGACCAAACAGGTTTTCAAGTTCAACTGCCAACATGTTAGGTCGAGCATAACCGCTAGGTCTTGTTTGCCGTACAATTTTAATTCCCGCTAGTCTTAAAAGGACTTCCCGGTTGATTCAAGGCAGTATCCAAACAGACCTTAAAGTGGTTGGTTGATATTTTAATTTTTCGGTGGATATGCAGAATCTAAAATTATCGCAAAAATGGACAAATATCACGTGCGCAGCAGCCATAGGGACCACCTTAGCCTAATTAATTTAATTAGATTGAATAATTAAATGAAAAATCTACATTAAAAGAAGCAGTAATTAGAGTAAGTAATGCAATTGCCAACTTGCTTAAAAATAAATTAAACTCACAAAGTTGCAAGTTGTTTAGCCTTTTCTTGCCAAAATATCTTCTGCAACCCCGACCCGAAGCAATTGAATTCACATTTGGACTCAAGGAATTAATATATAGAATAAAATACAAATTGGTTAATAAATTAATAACTTGCTGGAAATTCAGAGAGAACTCGAAAATATTGTCTGTTATCAGTTTCATACACATAAAACATGCACCATATTGTAAACTGTACCAAAGATTTGAAGAACTCATCAATATCAAGCACATTGGTTTGGTTAGACTATAGAGAAATATACAGAACTAATCCTAGCAAGTGTTAAAACTTCTTAACATTTCATTCCGATTGGTGATTTATGGAGCTAACCATTTCTTATCAGTTTAATGATTTCGACAGCCTCCCGCAATCTTCTATCTGTGTTCTCTCTTAGGGCAACAGCACGGGGATTCCTGCAACAGTATAGGATAAAGAACATCATTTCACTTTCATTCAACAAAAACACAATTTCTAAGGAAATAAGCTTTCTTAGCCAAAAACCAACCTTTTTTCAAGGTTTGATTTCCTTGTCAGTTCTTCAACAAGATTGTGTAGTCTCTTCAAGAGAGCAGCAGGTAACTTGTGTACAGTTTTAACACCTTCCTCAGTTGAACATATCTTCTTCATGAGCTCAGCAGCAATGAAGTATCCTTCTTCCTTGTTCCTGGAATAAGTTGATTGTAAGAATAAAACCAAGTCAGCAGAAGGAAAAGAATGTACCCTTATCTTCACTTCAAATTAAGTAGAAAAATGTAAACCTGTGCAACTCCCATAAGATTATCTCTACACATCCAGGAGTCTCGATTAGCACTTTGGTCAAATGTTGATAGCGTGCAAGGTTTCTAAGTGTCGAAAGAGCATGCTTTAAAACCTCCTGATCAGGTATGCTTCGACTGACGGAGCGAATCTGCTTCAGTAGAATGCCAATTGCACCTGCGGCTACAAGTTCTTCACAGCATTTTAGAGAATGGGCTGTGGTTGTATCTGCAATTAAGTTTTGTTATAAGTATGTAGATTCAATGATTCATCTATAAGAAATTCAATGTTATTTAGCTCATCAAAAACATGTTATAGCATAAAGCCTATGGCAAACTATGCACAAGCAAGATTTTCATTTGCCATGACCTACATAAGGCGCTTGATCATAATGATGCGAAATGCTGTGTCATTCGAGAAGCTATGCATATATAGGCTTTAAGAATCAGGTGTTATATAAGCCTAGCCCAAGAAGTTGACTTTTTGTAAAATACAGCATAACTTACCCAAAGTCTCACAAATGTGAAGAATGCCACTGACGCTTTTCATGCTCAGTAGTTCTGAAAGTGCTGACAGAAGCCTGTTAATAATACGTTTGCTATCGTCCACATTCTTAGCTGACTTTAGCATTCTCAAGCGCAAATCCATTAGCTGCTCTCTTGATTCTTTCCGAGCAAGATATCCTTTCCAATATGACTAGCAAATTTGAGAGGAGAAGTAATCAGGATAATAATAATACCTGATTGAGCCAGATATGCAAGTTCAACATTCAAAATATATACTTTTAAGAACAAAACTAGCTAAAGGCTATGGATTGATCTAGCAAGCAGTTATTATCATATATGTCATAGTCATAGTCCCATATAAATTCAAGCTAATATTAAGTGCAAGTGGATTCTAATAAACAGAAAACTTGCAAATGCAGAGGCTTGCAAAAGCATCATTAAATGCGATTATATAAAGCATAGCCCAATAAAGAGATATCTTACTTGTATTAGAACAGTACAATGCTTCTCTCTTTGAGCTTTTTGCCTAGCAATCCACCCCCTTAAGTGACTCTGAATAATGATTGCTGATTTTGTTCTTAATTTACGCAACAGAACACCTCTCCACCACCTTTGCAGTTTCAGAACTGAAACCATCACTAATGTCAATTCAAAACTCCTGAAGAAGCCTTCTGACATCTTGAAATTGGAACTGCCAATGTTAGCTGCATGTAAGGAAGATGCTCCTGCAATTGCTCAAACCAAAATCAGGTAAGTCTCAGATGGAACTACAACTGAAGCATACAAATAAGAACTTAGTAGTCAGATAAGTGGAAGTTGAGGAGAAAACTAAGTACCTAAAAGCCTATTACGAGTAATTTGCCCCCTGATAAACCTTTGAATCTCAGTAGCAGCCTGCTTCTGAAGATTAAATGCCTTCTGACATTTTAGGCCCCGTGTTGCTCTTTGGATCTTTATGACAGCATTCCTTTGTAAAAGAAGCTCCTTCCTCACCAGCCAACCACGGCAATGCCTCTGGTACAGGAGAAAAGTGATCAGTTATTTATGTATATAAGTGAACATCTTATAGAAAGAAAACCATGCAAGAAATGAATATGTAACATGAAGTTGATATAAAGTTGAGGTGATTCATGATGGTATTTCAATATCTTTCAAGTTGACCATCAGACTAGGGCAGCAAAGTAAATATAAGGAAGCACTTCATATATAATCCATAATGGAAGAAACAACTTACCTGGATCATAACAATCAGATACCCATATCTCCTAGCTTTTCTCTGAGCTATCCACCCACGCACATGAGATTGAATGATGATTGCTGATCTAGCTACAGTTTTGCAGTAATGAAAAGCACTCAAACATCTTAGACGTCGAAAGTTACTTTGAAGTTTTATTATTGCTTGCTTCTGCTTCACAAAAATCCGTCTTAGCTGCCAACCACGGAAATGACTCTGAATTTTGGTTGCTGCAAATGTCTGATTTTGAAGAGATCTACAGACAAACTTCTTCCATGCAATCTGAATCATGGTTGCCGCTTCTATTTCACTATTTCTTAGACCCTTCCCTTGGCACATAACAGAAGCATTAACAACTTGAGCAGGTCCAAGAATTTTCCGAGACCTTACCATCCACCCACGAGCATGTTTCTGAATGACAGTGGCAGCCTTGACTCGATCAGGACTGGACACGTCATGTCTTTGAATGTCAATGCTAGTCTTTGAATCTGTTAAATAATATGAAGCAGAAGCAGCAGGTTTTACAACACTCTTGTAGTTTCGTTCTGTCATATCTCGCCACCAGGCCTGAATGGCCTTGAACTTTTTAGCACCATCTGCATCATGTATATTGTAGGAGAGAATGGATAAAAATAAAATTTTAGTGCTGAAGTTTAGGGCTATAAGATATAGATAACTAGAAAATGCAACAACTTCGTATGATAATTTCATTGAACTAATTACATTTCAGAAGTAAATAAGAATACAAATATACATCTATGAGAGATGCATGCACAACACACAGAGGCACATTGGCAAAAAAAAGGAGCATATAGAAAGTTTGTAGGACTATTTTATCCACTAAAGGTCAAAAAAACCAGTTGTCCTCATATATTGAATTAGTCAGAATCTATTGCCTGCAAATGAAGGCAGCCAATTAAATGGGGGTGCACCAAGTCCGAAGTAATTGCTGAAACACATCTATTAATGAGAATAATCCATGTACAGCCCTAGTTTCATGCATTGCAAGATAACATTGCCATCAGTATTTAAGTTGCACTATTTAACCGCTTTTATCTGCATGAGATAAAATGCATCCATCTACCATAAATAATTTGCTAAACTATAACCAAGTAAAGAATGACCTTCAGTGATATCCATGTCTAATTCCATTTTGTGCACAACAACTTCAGAATTTGCCAGCTGTCGTCGAGTTAATGAACGCCTCCTCTCTAGTTTTTGGCAATTGCAACCCAATAGTTTGTGGAAGTTCAACTGATCCTGCCAAAGGATAAAAGAGTTATAGAAGTTTCATAACTATTGTATAATCAAATTATCCAAAAGAAGTCTTCAGAGCTCAGGCATTACCACATTTTTCTTTACAATGAGCTGGGACAACAGGAAAACGAGCAAAACTACCACACTCTGATCGCTAACTGCAGCGTTATGCTCAAGTAAGTCACTTATTTGCAGAACCTGTACAACATAGGCAAATGGTAAGACATATAATCCTATTATATTGACTAAAATGTGAAAGATAAATTGAATTGAATGAAACTTCAATGTGTAACTAATAACAGGCACAATAACCATCTAAAATAAAAGTTATCTGAAGCTTTTAATTGGCATCGGTATCTTTTAATTCTCACTTTTAAAGAAAATATAAAAATTAGATTAAATATAAATCAGTGATGTAAAACTAAACAGTACATAACCAAGTACTAAGCATTAAACCAAGCAACCTCAGGAAATGTCCCCAATAAAGCTGTCAGCTTCTGTGATAATACAAAATTGTGAACTGCATCTGTGTAATCAGTAGCAGACACTATTGATTCTTGACCTCTTGGTTCGTGAGAATCCTGTTAAGATGTGACACTATGAGAATTGTACAAATCCAAGCAGAAAAGAATAAAAACATTAAACCTGAAAGAGTGTGTACCACCTTGTTAAAGCAAGAACAAGAAAGTTCTCTGCGGAAATAATAATCAAGCAAGCACCAAATGGCTTCTCCATTAACCAGTGAAGAAAAACTATCAATCTTAAGATCATACTTCTCACAAATTGCCTACAAACAATCATTTATACTCTTATTAAGTTCGGTTAAAAGCATAAAAATGCTAATGAAAAAGAACAAACATGTACAAAATGGATCCTTAGACACGACTATTGATTTATCATTATATCAGATAAAAGTATTATATAAAAAGAAGAGAAGAATAGACGCACCTGGATCCAATTTAAAAGCATTCCCAAAAGAGTGGGATTGATTACATTCACATTCTCCTGTAATGATGAGTAGAGAAAAATGAAACTGAATTCTGAAAATTAGGAAAGCTTTATTAAACAGCAGAAACAAAGATAAGAAGAGACTTATAAAAGTTTTTCAAGTATTTAGCCATATATTTGGTCGCTAAACTTCCTACATTGCACTTTTTTATCTGATTATGAATAAATAACTAAACCATTGTCTAAAGCATACCTGATTAAAGCCATGTATTTTGGAAATTTCATCAGCAATGATTGTTTTATCTAGCAGAAGTGGCAGCTGCAAAATCAATGAAAACTTAGGGACACAACTGAAGAACTAAGACTTACAAAAACTCTGTAGAAACCACAAACATCTGAAATGTCAGACAAAGAGGAGACTAACAGACCTGTAAATGAACAAACATATTCCAAAGCAAGGATAAAGTGAGTTCCTTATCTCCATCAGCAACATCATCTCCTGTAATCTTCATCCCATCTTCATCACATAGCATGACACCAGCCTGTCTCAAATATTGCAGGGCAACACCACAATTTGCCAAATTCTTTTTATGGGTGTCTGAAGGTAATATTATTTTCTGTTCATGCAACATGCTATTGAATTAAAATTCCATTCCATGTGCTGCTTAATATAAGTAATTGTGTGTTAATTTTGGCGGGATAAAATAAAATACCAACCATAAGTATAGAGGATTCATGTCGCAAAAGTTGAATAGCTCTACAGAGCCGTACCCCATCTTGAAGATCCGTAAATATATCTGATACTTGGAAGTCAAATTCAACAAGAGCAGACTGCACCAAGGAAAATATCCCGATGATAAAATGATGGAAAAAAGGAACTTATTAGTCAATACTTCCATGATGGAAGTATGGAGTTTATAAACCACAGTCAGCATGTAGTGCCTCAAAACTAAGTTGCAACATTGTAGATCAGTGTTAAAAAACCGGTGTATGCATTTCCAGGAACAACCATATAAACACTAGAATGGATTATACTTAAACCACATACCTGCTGATGAGAAACTTTGTACCCTACAATCACAAGATGTGCAAGAAGATTACCCTCGCCATGCATGACATCAGATGACAAGAAATCTAGTTTCATATCATAAAGACACGTTAGCCCATTTAAACATAGCACATTTTGAGTAATAACTAATAAGCAACAAAATTTGAATATAAAATTACCATTAAGGACTTGACGACTTGATTTTATGCCAGATGAAATGGTGAACAAAAGAGGAGAACCCCCATCTACTCCATCAATACCATACTTAAGAGGAAGACTGGTTAGAGACTTAGCTCGGTCAAGTATTAGAACAAGCAACAAAATTCTCTTCAATATAACATTCCCCAAATTCTCATAGTATCCTGGTCTGTACAAACCCTCAACCTTCTTGTTATAAGCATAAGCTTTTGCAAGCCCATTATGTGAGAAAAATTGCTTGTCAATTACCATCTTCAAAAATGAAATATCTTGCTCGGAGCTAATATCCCCATCAGATAATAAGGAATCACCACCAAAAACAATGTACAACCCAATTCTGAGCCAAATTGGGTTGTAAGACAAAAGAATTTTAGAAGCCTTTTCCTTCAATCCGAAATCTGTAACTATAGGGCAATGTGCCTTCATTTTTAACCTCCCTTCATCTATATTCTGAAAATAATTAAAAACAACAATAAACAAATCAATGCTACCAGTAACAAATCATTATAGCCAATAAGAAATAAATTTTGAAGATAAAAGATATGGATAAGTAAACTATTACTAGTTTATTCCACGGTATATTTATATCAGAAGTTATATGACTAGCCAAAAGAGCTATATTTTCTGCAGAGAAAGTAAAAAAAACACTATAAAAAGAAAGATAGGAAATTTAGAGAAGCCAACCTTGACGACTTGAGTCATGACATCAAAAATCTCCTTGCAACTCGCCAAACTCAAATAAATCTGCATCCGCTTCTTCAAATCATCGAAACTACAAACTTCCTTCAACGAAGTCCTCAGAGTGGAGTACTTTGAGCTCGAAATATCGGAAGCTACATTTTCGGATTCCTCTCCTCTCCACCACAGCTCCCTCATCCTTTTCGGGTTTCTCCAGGCAATGTCCACTTGAACAGCATTCCCATCATCGCCGCCATTAATGGAGAGATCACAGCCGCAGGACTTAGGATTTTGGAAGAGGAAATTGAGCCAAACGGTGAGGGATTTGGACAATGACTTGAGTGATTGTTGTTTCCTGACTTGTTCTTTCCGAGCGGACTGAGATTGATCGAGCTCAAAAGCTTTGAATTTGCGAGCAGCCGCGGCGGCCGTTTTGGAGCGGGAAGAGGAAGGGGCAAGGGAAGGTCGAGAGCGGTGGCGAAATGACGAGGATGACCTCGGAGTTTGCTTGGAAGCAGTAAAGTATTGAGGACATGGGGACTGGAAACTCGGATTCTTTGAAGGGCGTTTGGGGGTTTTGAAATTCGTCACGTCTTTGAGGAGAGAAGAAGAAAAAGGCTCTTCCCCCATTTTTCTTCTATTTTCTTTGTTTTTATGGATTAATCCCAAAAATAGTCAGTTGCTGCGAATTTATGAGGGAGATTTTGGTGCAAAAGAGAAGAAGAAAATCGAGTAACAGAGAGGGAAAGAAAGGGAGGTTTCTTGTTTTGAATTTGAAATGCAGGGAGCCAGAAGCGATTTCGAACGTTATGAATTATGAAGCCGGGTTCTGATCTACAGGAACGTGTGGGAGCCCGCAAAGGATTTCACACGTGTGGAGCCCAATAGTCCAAGAAAAATTAGGAAATCTTTTAGATGGCCCACATCAAGATGTAATTATAAAGTTGGGAGGCCCATACAAACATCAACATGTTGGCATCGGCTCCTTAATTTGGGCTGAAAATACACCTGAAAAATACAAGGCTACTATAAATAAATCCATAAATTACAGTTACACCATATACTATGCAATTTTCCTAGTCACCTTGGAATGGATCCAATTAATCCGGAATAGCATAAGACCCCAAATGGAAAAGGGTTCTCGGTGCCTTTTTCTGTTCAGATGACTGGAACTCGAAATCTTACTAAATAAGTATTAACAATTAAGCTTACTAGGTTCAATATGCATTGGTATATACAATGCAATTTGGAGTTGTTAATTTGACATTTTAGAATATTCAATACGGAAGGGCCTCTATTTTCTGAAGCAGCTCATAGAAAATGTCACCCATGACCCATCATAAATTGGAAAATGTCATGTTATGCATGTCTGTATTGAAAGGCTCCCAAATGTAATAGACTATAGACAGACACAAAACAATAAGTATAAGACAACAATGAAGAGCAACAAATGGAACTCACAAGACAAGAGTATTATTGCTAAGGATTCAGATAGATTTTATCTACAAAAAGATAACAATGGTAATGGATGAACACAATTAAACAGAGACAATTCTTCCTTTAAAGCCAAAGCCAAGCAGCCAAGTTTCCCAAAAATCACTTTTGAAGTTTCAACTCTTTTGCATTAGTCATGAATTTTGCAATCTGTTTAATCACTTTCCTTCTTTTCCTTGTTATTCCTCTTTACCTTGCCATGACAAGGAAACAGACAAAGAATCTTCCACCTGGTTCCTTGGGGTTCCCTCTAATAGGCCAAAGTCTCTCATTCCTGCGAGCAATGCAAACCAACACCATAGAAGAATGGCTTCAAGAGAGAACAAGGAAATATGGTCCCATTTCTAAACTAAGCCTCTTTGGGACCCCAACAGTTTTCCTTCAAGGGCAAGGAGCCAACAAATTCATCTTCACTTGTGATAGCAACATACTTGCAAATCATCAACCACCATCCTTCAAAAGAATTTGTGGGGAAAGAAATATGACTGGGTTGATTGGTGATGATCACAAGCGTGTGAGGGGCGCACTCGTTTCGTTGTTGAAGCCTGAAATGTTAAAGCAATATGTTGGGAAAATGGATGAAGAGGTTAAAAGGCATTTAGAGATGCATTGGTATGGAAATCAAAAGGTTATGATAAGTTTCAAAAAATGAACTCAACTTTTGTTTTACTTTACATTTTTTGCTGCATTATTTTGACAGATTAGGATCTTTTTCTTAGGTAATGCCATTGATGAAGACTCTCACTTTCAACATAATGAGCTCACTTATATTTGGATTAGAACATGGGGATGAAAGAAGGGATATTGTTATAGAGCTTCTACAACATATGATGAATGGCCTAATGGCTTTACCAATAAATCTTCCTTTCACACGGTTCAACCGTGGCCTAAAAGCTAGTGCAAAAGTTAGAACATTGATCAAGGATCTTATAAGTGAAAGGAGGGCTGCATTGGAGCAACGTATAGCCGTTCCGAGCAAAGATCTCATCACTTGCTTGATTAGTATTGGAGCTAATGATCCTTCGATTTCAATGTCTGATGAAGAAATCATAGATAATGTAATTGGTGTGATGATTGCAGGACATGACACATCCTCTGTTCTCATTACATTCTTGGTTAGGCTTTTAGCAACGGACCAATCTGTCTATGCCAACATTGTTCAAGGTAATAATTAAGCAGAAACAACTTAGTATCATTTTCCTTGCATAAGAAAGAAATTGACTTAATGCCTTTTTGCCTAACTTATATGATTTTGACGTTTTGCCCCCTAAACTTTAATTTTGGATATTTTGCCCTCTTTAACTTGCACTTTGAAGCCATTTTAGTCCCTCTCAAACAATATTGGTCTGACGTGGCCTTCCCACATGGCATGTTGGTCCAACGTGGCATTGCCACGTGGCATTTTTGGTCCGACGTGACATTGCCACGTCAGTAATACCGTTTGGGAGGGACTAACATGTCCTCATATTGTAAGTTTAGGGGGCAAAAAGTCTCAAATTAAAGTTTACAAGGCAAAAGGTCAATTTTAGACAAGTTTAGGGGGAAAAAGGGGACTTTAGTCTAAAGAAATTACAGTCTAATTAATCAAAACTTGGAATTGTAGAACAAGAGGAGATAGCCAAGGCCAAGACTTGTTCAGGGGAACTTCTAAATTGGGATGACCTTGCCAAAATGAAATACACATGGAGAGTAGCTATGGAGACTTTAAGGATGAACCCTCCTTTGTTAGGTTCTTTCAGGAAAGTCCTTAAAGACATCGAATATGAAGGATACACTATCCCAAAAGGATGGCAAGTATGGAAACTATATATATCTTTCAGTTCTTGGTTCAATCAACTATAATTTATAACCAATATATAATGCAATTTCTGAAAATTTTAGGTAATCTGGGCTGCATGCATGACACATATGGATGAGCACATTTTCCCGGACCCATCAAAGTTTGATCCGACAAGGTTCGAGAAACAAGCTTCAGGCGCACCTCCCTATTGCTTTGTGGCATTTGGAGGAGCACGTATATGTCCTGGAAACGAGTTTGCTAGAATTGAAACACTGGTTACGATTCATTACCTGGTGACCATGTTTAACTGGAAGCTTTGTTACTCTGACAATTCCTTCACAAGAAACCCATTTCCAGTTTTCATTCATGGGATGCCCATACAAATTGAGCCTAAGAATTCTGTCCCACCAGAATCCATTAGAACTTAAAGCACCATGTTACTGAATAATAATCCTCTTTCACATGGGAAGAACAAGAAAAGGGCTTAATGCAGCCTTACTGTAACCTTTTTAGTGGAAATTGCTAAGATGAAAGTTGTTGTCTTTGGCAAAAATTGTAAGCCTTAATATTGATGATGATCATAATAATGGACTATGTATTGTTAACATTTCTCATTTTCTTTTTGTGCAAAGATGAATTTTTTGTTAATAATTGATAAAATTGAAGATTTATTAAACTGAAAAAAAGGAACATTAAATAAACAAATAATACTACTTTGGTAAACTCAATTAAAGCCATAATTGATTATAAAAAAAATAATTATATAATGACAATTTTAACTGTATGATTTTTTTTTATTTAGCTTAGGCTTAGCAATTAGCATAGGATTATTCATGATTCTTTTTATTGATTATTCATGTTAAGGTTTAACTATATTAACCCACAAACCCCATTAGTACCAACTAGAAGCAATCCTATTGGTTCGTACTAAATACGCGCTTCCTGATTCGCTTTGATTTTGTCATTTTATTTTTCGGTCATTGAACAAAGCCAAATTTGTCTTGTATATAATTTCCTCTGTTATTTCACTCTTTCGGTCTTTCCTTTTCTTCTTTTTCGTTGAAGAAAACTGTGTTTCGACTTTCGATCTTCAAGAAACCCCAAACCCAGAAAATCAAATTAAAAAATTTATCAGATTTAGCCTTTCAAAGTATATTGGTTCAATTTATTATTGTAGAAATTAGAAAGAACCGTTCTATATATATTTATTTATATTATTAAAGGCAGAAACAAATGGCTCAAGCTGTAGAAGAATGGTACAAGCAGATGCCAATAATCACCCGCTCTTATCTCACAGCTGCCATAGTCACCACCATTGGTTGCTCTCTCGAGGTATGTCTTTTTGCTATTGTTTTCTTTCTTTTATAATGTATTTTGGTGTTCTTTCTTCAATCTTCCAATGGTATTTTGATTTTTGTATTAATTTTCATGATTTTGAAGGTTTTTATCCAAATGGGTATGATTCTTTTAGACTGATTTGAGCTGTTCATCTCTCAATTTTGTAAATTTGGCGATCCCCTTTGGATTTGCTATATGGTTTCTCAGTCTGTCTTTCATGTTTAGAAATTTCATTTATTGAAAATGTTAGATGGGAATTTGGGCAGCCAAACTTGACTGATGAGTTATCACTTTTTCTGAAAAGATTTAATATTCAATTGGGTAGGATTGGTTTTCCCATCAAGAACTAATTACATGTTTAGGATTGCAATGCTAATCTGATGTTATTTTCTCTTTGCAGATAATATCACCTTATCATCTATATTTGAACCCTAAGCTGGTCGTTAAGCAGTATCAGTTCTGGCGCCTCATTACTAACTTCCTGTACTTCCGCAAGATGGGTAAATTTTTTGCTTTATTTCTGAGTTTCATAAAATCTCTAGTTTGTTATGCATCGGAAGCAATGTTTTGTGATGTGTTATGCATATTATAGCTCAAGATGTAAAATTTTGCAATGGAAACAGAGAGAGAGAGTTCTTCTATATCATTCTTCTTCAATTGTTCGTTGTTCTGAGTGATTTTGCTGAAATTCTAATTAATAGCTCGTTAACTTGAATAGAGTAATCAGAGATGATACCCTCCTTCTCCCTCTCTTTACTTTTTGCCGTTCTTGCTACTTCTGACTTTACTTCATCAATGGCATTAAAACATTTAAATTGGTTTACTTTTCTAGGCATATGTACTTCAAAAGTTGGAATAGTATTGAACTAGTATTCTCACCTTTAACACGGCTATCCCTTGAATGCCAGATTTGGATTTCATGTTTCACATGTTCTTTCTTGCTCGGTACTGCAAGCTTCTTGAAGAGAACTCTTTCAGGGGGAGGACTGCAGATTTCTTTTACATGCTGTTGTTTGGAGCTTCTGTCTTGACTGGTATTGTTCTTCTTGGGGGAATGATACCTTATCTGTCTGAGTCATTTGCCAGAATCATATTTCTCAGCAATTCATTGACATTCATGATGGTATGTTTTTCTAACTTTGTTTAGATGGAAAATATATTTTACTAGGTAGTGTATGTTCTCTAGTGGCCATCTTGGAAGCCATCTTATTTAACTATGCCTTGTAGGTGTATGTGTGGAGCAAACAGAATCCATTTATACATATGAGTTTTCTGGGTCTGTTTACCTTTACAGCAGCATACTTACCCTGGGTGAGTGCCTCTATTTATCCCATGTATTTTTGTATGTATCTTCTTTTCCGAAGCATTCATAGGTTTTGACCAAGAAAGAAATAGTAGTTATGGTGAAAGGTTTGTTTTATCATTTTCATTTACATTTATGGGTTTGATTCTACTCCTAGCTGTCGAGTGTATTGGCTCTTTTTACCTTTTACCTTGTCTATCTTTCAGGTGCTTCTGGGATTCTCTGTCCTTGTTGGTGCTAGTGCTTGGGTGGATCTCCTGGTAATTTTTCTTCCCATAGTGCACTTTAACATAAATATGGGATGCTTTTCTGCGCATCTCCAAATTTCATTGGTAGGATGCTTATCTTAATGGACAGAAGCTATTTTAGTGTGTTAGGCTTTGTTGGTGATCATCATACATGCTTAGTGCTGGGAAACTTGTTTTCGATCGTTTGAATGAAGAGTGGGGAAAAGGAATTGAGAGGGATAAGGGGGTATTATTTGGGCTGGCCTAATCTGTGGGGTAAAGATTGTGATTTGTGAGGCCACCTTATAATCATGCAGTGGTCCTACAGATTGCCTTCATTGCCTTCATTCTAATCTCACTTATGCTTAGATGCTAACTACTGCCTTTTTGAACGTTTCGATATTGTGTAACTTATGACTTTAACTTTTGTGGATCCAGGGAATGATTGCGGGTCATGCATACTATTTTCTTGAAGATGTATATCCACGAATGACTGGCCGTCGACCCCTAAAAACTCCATCCCTTATTAAAGCGCTCTTTGCAGATGAGGCTGTGGTGGTAGCTCGGCCAGCAAATGTGAGATTTGCTCCTCCACCTGCAGAGGAACTTCACCAAGATTAACCTGTCTTAGGAAAACTAGACCTACGGAGGGACCTCTGGTTGAATTGAGCTATGCTTGTGCATTGCAAAGGCCTAGAAAAGTGTGCTTGGCCTGTTTCTTAACATTGTTCAACCTTACATGCTAATTATTATTATTATATCTTGGTTGCATTAGAGGTCAGCTGTGAATACTTGGTGATACTTCTGCTATAGCTATGTGGATTTGGGAATGGAATTTTGTAATATGTACCTCTTTGTGCATTTGTTATGACCACAGTTTTAGCAAACATAGATGCACAGAATCAAATGTTTCCCCCTTTAGTGACATGGATGGTACCGTCTTGACTACTATAGTCCTCTTTTGATTTCAAAATTAATTAAGTTGCATTGATATTTAGCCATGGTTGATACTCTTTTCCCAAAATTAATTAAGCCGCATATCGCTCTGTCATCTGAGTTGTTAAGGAACTAGAATAAAACCCTGATGCTGGAGGCACATCCTTTAATGAAGACCAAACAATTAGCCACAGACAATCGTTTATATCTTTGCACAAACATCGTCTGTTAGACCCTGGTTTTAACCTTCCCTTCCCTGATGGACTTGTCATCAATGGTCGAGGGTGGAAATGGAATGGATAATGATATGCATTCACCGTTGATCCAGGTGAATAGTAATAAACTTTCAATTCCAAAGTCTCCCTCCGGCCTCCAATCTGCAGAGGAACTTCACCAAGATTAACATGTCTTGGGAAAACTAGACCCACGGAGGGACCTCTAGTTGAATTGAGCTATGCTTGTACATAGCAAAGGCCTACAAAAGTGTGCTTGGCCTGTTTCTCAAAATTGTTTAACCTTACATGCTATTTGGGAATGGAATTTTCTGTACCTCTTTGTGCATTTGTTATGACCACAATTAATGAATACCAAACAATTAGCCAGATGAAGGAGTTTTTTTACAAAGGTATCATAGTTTGAAAACTTATTTCCTAAACTATTCTACTTTTAAAATTATTTCCCAATTTATGGTGTTTTTTGCCACATCATCATTGAGTTTTTACCAAATCATTGTGATTTTTAAAGGCTAATTGCTCAAATAAGGGCCTAACGTTTGCCAAAATGCTCAAATAAGGACATGATCTTTTAATTTGGCCAAATAAAGACCTAACATTTGCCAAAATACTCAAATAAAGGCTCGATCTTTTAATTTGACCAAATAAGAGCCTAACGTTTGCCAAAATGTTCAAATAAGGGTCTGGCATCGAAATCCTCACATGTCATCCAAATTAACACTAGGCCCTTATTTAAACATTTTCGATAACGTTAGACCCTTCACTTTGCCTTCCACCAAATCTTATAATAATAAAAGATTTTTAATTTCATAATTTACTTTTAAAAATCAAAATTCTTTTTTTGGACTAAACTTGATAAAAAGAATAAAAAAGAAAAGACACGTCACGCAGGATTTGGGCGGCATGCAAGGGGCGACCAACCATCATTTTTTGCCTTTTGGGACCGGTATCTTTATGATCGTATAATAGATTGGGCCCAAGTCTCGGCCCTAATATCATTGCCCAAAATACGCAAATACACGTTCAATCTGTACGAACAAACAAATATAACAACTACTAAAACATTGATGATCGAAACTACAAGAGAGTAAGGCCGGAGAGAGAGAAGGAAAAAAAAAAAAAAAAAAACCTACAAGAGAAAAATCCTCCCAACTGTCGAACAATAATGCACAAAAGAGTGTCAATTGACAAACTCTCCAATCAGATAACCCATGAAGAAATCAATTTCAATGATCCCCTCTTAGGAATCTGCAAATAGCTATGTAATATACAAGTAAAATTTTTTTGCCCAAAGCAGGAGCCATTCCAGTTCTGCTTCTGGAATGTTCGGCATTTTCGCTTCCCTCACTCAACTGCAACAGTTGCTAACCCTCTGAAGTCTGAACCATGTCAAAACCATTTTTCTAGGGGAAAAATAATCCTACAACAAAAGAAGCATTCTGGCTAACGGATTGGGTGATATTGGGCAGATACTCTCTTCGGAGGCAACTTCCGCAGGATGTACAATACTAGAGCTGAAGGTAGGATCTCAACCAGCTGTCATTTGATCAAAATAGAAATTACATGATTGGAAAAATATAAAAGGGAGGTATAGGAAGTAACATATGAAAAGGATTTGTAGATACCATGTAATAGATCAAGTTCAAAACTGGATGGTCCAAAACATCAAGTGACGCATCTGAATCAAAAGCAGATAAAACCACCTGCACATGGAAAAATGATTTAAAAGAATATTAAGCACCAGGAATCTGTTATCAACCAGATAAATAAAGCAGCAACACAATATAATTGTTTATAAACAGTTGAGTCATTCAGCTGTTGTCAAACTTGGATTGTTTAGGTCAAGTATCAGCATAGAATTTGTTGATGAACCATTTTGTGAGCGAAAGAAATTACTCACAACATCAAATTTTATGACCAAAATCTCTTGCTAAGACAATCTAGAGACAAAATCTAGGAAGACAAAAGTCAGCTGAAGTTCACACGCAGGCCCATATCTATGTGGGCATTTTTACATGCATTTAGCTATTTAGCTATTATATAAAGTATATATAACCAGAGACTAAATAAGTAGTGGTTTAAAGTGCCAGCATCTCCTTCAAGCAAGAAGTTACAAAGTTTGGTTCAAATGAAAAACTTACCACAAAGCACCTAACAAGGAAGCAGGTGAAACAAATGGCTGTAACAGATCCAACCTACAAAAAAAAAGAAGACAACAAATTAAGCCTTTTCCCACTGCATACAGTCAAACTATATCATGTCATTTTACTCACTTCAAGAACATAGTTTCAAGAAATTCATGAACAAGCTCAAATTCATTTAGAGTAACTACCTAAGAATGATGCAGAGTTAAAATGCAGTGATTAGCACATTAAATTATAGTATGTTGGAAATTTTAGCAGAAATCAATTGCTATTTACTAGTTGCACTACTTGGGAAGGAAAATACCTCATGGAGCTTCTTCCTTCTTCCTTTTGATTCAATAGGGAAACGTCTTAGCATGAAAAATAATCTGGAATCATTGCACATGAAATTCCATGGAGGAAATGCAAAAACAAGGAAAGTCAGGAGTTGAGTAAGCAGGATTAGAGCATTTTCAGAAATTCAAAATCCAATCATAATTCAAAATATTCAGCCAAAAAAATCACAATTCAAAATAGCCATAAATATCGGGTACAAATGACAAATCAATTACCTTCCTCCATACAACAAGAATCCTAATGCAGCAATAAACGACACCACTGAAGAAAAGAATCAAGCAAATAAGTGGTATAGTTAAACAAAAGAAGTAAGACTTAACATGCATAAAGCTTCAATTGAGAAAATGACTAGTATCCAATAGAGAAACCTTGTGACACTTATTTTGATGATAGACCATTACATTACCTGCAATAAATATTTTTCCAATGAATTCCACCACACTGTTGTCATCCATCCACAGGTATACCCATATGCCGACCTGATGTCAAAAGTTAAAACTTCATTATGGTAAACTTCACTTACACATCAATATGTTTCTATGGAAGCTCAACAATGTTTAGAGCTAGTTGTGGCAGGAAACTTTTTGAAGAACTTGAATGGGTAGTAATAAACAGATACAATAACTTCATTCAGCAATAACCAGGAATTAATGATGGCAACATGCAATGTAAACACCACAAGAGAATGAAATTTAGAGCACACCTGGATAAAGTAAATAGTAGCATTGATCGAGATATAAAAAATTCTGAGTTTGTCTGTTGGTAAGCTTCTCGCCTGCTCATAATGGCAAGGTTAAATGCCATAGTTCATCAGCGAAGACAGAAAGAACCACGTGTATAAGTTTGTAAATCAAGTCTATTGATCAAGGTCCAAGGACAAGCCAAATTTGACATATCATACCAAAAACAAAGGTGACTTACCTGATGATAAATCTCAGCCCAAAAAAGGACAAGCAATGTGTAGGTAGAGAAAAACAGAAGGCCCGGGAGATCCAATACTACAAGTGTGAGTACCTAGTTCAGGAAGCAATGGCTCTTGTCAGCATAAAAACCTTGTGTCGACTGGATCATAGCCCATTTTAATTATGTACTCTACTCCATTTTACTCTCGAAGAAAGAGAAAAGGTGGGTAGAGAAGAAAGGGTGAGATGAATTTGGTTGTCATGACCAAATGTAAAATGTAATCTTATAGACTCTAAACCCAATGCAAGCTCTGTGTCAGATGATAATAAGTTTTAGTACATGAAACAATATCTCTTGATTTATTATTAACTAACCTTGGGATGCAATACAAATACTTGTCTGTGAAATCCAAACACGATTGCACGAACTGCAACAAGAAGAAAATTCAAAATCACATAATCAACCTGATGTCCTAAATCCTAAAATTTAAAAAAGAGAACAACAGACTCCATATTTTATGATATGAGGACTTTGAATTTCACCTCCATTAACAATGAAGTTCATAAGATGAAAAACCTTCTGTGTTGTCCAACCATATTCAGGCACTCTCAATTCAATTCTTATTAATTGTATCTGCAAATTACAAACACCAATTATTACATACAGAGTAATCTAAGATCCATATATACCGTGAAGATATTCTGGAGATCAGAATCAATACCAATGAAAGTCAAAGTGAAATAAACATGTAAAGCTCTGATTCCACACCTAATATTTACTTCAATCATTAAGTATATACTAATTCCGGGAAAAAAAATATCGACGATTATTACAATGTCACTATCTAAACCAACTAATCGTTTTGACTATTAAAATTCAGGAAAGTATGAAAACAAAATTCAAACTCTCAAAACGAATCTCCTACTCAACAATAATAATCCAAGTAAAATAACGAAGAACACTGAAACAAAGAAAAAGACATACAATTTTGAAAAATTAAGAGAGGGAAGAGAGAGATAACCAGAGCAACGGTGGAAACTAGGGCATAAGCGGCGCAAAGACTGTAGAAGATGCCATCCTGCCACTGAGTGGAGTCATTGATCTCGTCCCACCAATCGGAAGCCAGAGCTGGAAGCTCCAGAGGCGTTAAGCTCAGTGGCATTCTCGTCATTCTAACCATTCCTTCAATTTTTTTTCCCGAGCTTTCCCGGGAAAGTCAAAATCCCCTCAGCCAAACAGAAAAAAAAAAAAATAAAAGAAGAGAATAGAAAAGAAAAGAAAAGAAGAAAAGAAAATCGAGAGACGAGAAAGCGAGACACGAAAGAATAGAATACAACTGTGAGAGATGGGAAGAGAGAGAAAATTTCCGAGAATTTTTTATTAAAAAAAACAATTAATTAATTATAACTCTACCAGTCAGTCCAAAGAGCTGGAGCTAATAACTAACTCCAGCAATGAACTAATGAAGCCGATTTGCTTTTGCTTTTCTTTTTGGTCTCATCTCATCTACCAAAGCTTCTACGAGTTTCATCCACACTTGTATTGGTGGTGGTTGCGATTTGCAATTTTCCTTTTTCAACTCTGATTTTTTAATACACTTTTCTTTATTTATTTTCTCTATTTTCCCCATGTGTGGTAAACTTTTATAAGTAGTGCCTTCTAATAGTATTTATTTTAATTGATGTCACTAAATTGTAAAAAGGAAAAAATTGGAAAACTTTTGAACTAATTTATGATCTTATCTTTACCCGCCGCTCCCGCCCCCGCCCCGCCTGCTAAAATTAAATTGAGGGGAAAAAGTTAGTGTTATTTTATCATTTTAAAATTTAAATACGTCTGATAAACAATTAATTAACATAGATATTTTATTTTAATAAAAAAAATGTTTCATTTTCGTGAGAAAAAAATCCCCATCATCATTAGATAATATAAATAATGAAGACCATTGTAAGCGAATTAGTTGTTTTATTTTATATGAGATAATTATTATGAAAATCATTATAATTTCAATTATACGTAACACAAGTAGCATGATGTATAGTAAGATTTTTAATTTTTTTTTTCGTAAAAAGAAATGCAATATCTGTATTTGGAGAAATTATTAGGTGGACTGGATTCATCACGTTATTCGTGGTCCCGACCAATAAGATTTTGACAAATCAGATTTCTTCTTGAAATTTAGGCACAAATTTAACAACAGGTTTATCTCCTAATTTCATTAGATGAGATTTACAGGTAAATTCTAAATTTAGGACATTAATTGGCTTGGTTTTAGTTAGAAATTATAAGAAAAACTTTAATTTTTCAAAATTTTATTGATTGGGATCACGAATAACGTGATAGACCCGATCCACCTAATAATCTCTCATGTATCTATATAAACAAACAAGATGATGAGAAATGCTTAATTTTGTTTGGTTTGGGTGTATATTTAATTTTGTAATGTAAAGTGGGGGTAAGTAAATAAGAGGATCACGTGTCGCAGATGCAGAGATGCTGTAGGAGATTCCTATTCCCCGAACGGAAGGGTCCCACAATGATGGGGAGGGGAGGAGGAGTACTATTTTAATTGCTTGTGACGCGAAGTTTCTTCACTGCCCTGATGTGTCCATGGCCCAATGGCCCCGTGGCCGGTTTTTGGCGGTTTTCTTTTTCATTTTTCATTATCATTGTCAATTGTCATGTACTCATGTTTCTCCGCCCATCCCATTTCAAATTAATAATGCTTAAATTTCCCTCTGGGGTTTTATGCACTTTAAATAATGTTAAAGAATAGACATTTGTCTCATCTAATCTCCATATATGACCAAATAATCAAGTAACAATAATAATTCAAGTGGCTGGCTCCTCCACCAAAGGTGTGGATTTTGAATTCTATGGCTCAGTACGGTTTGGTGATGGACATGCTGCAACTGGAGGGTTAATTACTTTGACTCTCATGGTAATTGGATTAAAGGTTACATGATTACCATTAGTACTACTAATAGTTTATGTGCAGAGCTGTGGGGTGTGCGATATCGTCTAGTTTTGGCGAAGGAAAGGTAAATGACGGGCTAATTGTCGAACTTGATGCTCTAGTGGTTGTATTTTTCTTATATAACCAAGTTGACTTGTCTCGTCTGTGTTGTACTCTAATTTGTGACTGTCTGGAATTGATAATGAAAGATGATTGGATCGTAGAGGTTCGACATATTTACCGTGAAGGGAATTGTTTTGCGGATGCAATGACTCTATATGGCTCGTGTGACTCTTGTGGGGATAACCTGGTTTGTAGAACTTCCGGATCAGATACTCTCGCTATTAGCGGAGGATAGGCTTGGAACTGGGATCATGAGGATATAGTTTATGTTTGTTCATTTCTCATGTGCCAAAAATAATTCAATCTCCCAACTTTTGAATTCTATCCGTTTCTTCCGGTAATACTTACTTATTATTACATAAATTACTATGAGTAAAAACTTTAAGCAATATTGAAGATTGACAAATTACCACTATGATTTTTTCAGAAAAAAAATAACCACTATGATTTTATTTTGTTGCAGATGCCTTAATTATATACCTAAACTCGTTAGAATTACCACGAAACAATCCCTTAATTATATATATGATTGTTGACATTAATTTTAATTGTTTTTTTATAAGATTTTAATCAAGGGAATGCTTATATGAGAGGCTATGTTTTGCTTGATATATAGTAATTCCTTTGATTAGTATAAGCAGCATGCACGTCGATCTAATGTGTCAATATTCTTATTCATTAATTCTATTCCTCTAGCATTTCCATGTTTTTTTTTACCAAACAAAATATTTCATTCATTCATCCTTGTATATTAGTGTGCAAAGCCCATTGGCCACACATGCCCCGGTCCATTAGTAGACTCATCCACCAAATCCAGATGCATGATTCGGGTCGAATCCGGATTAGTTACAGCAAAGTTCTGAAATACCAGGTGGGGAAAAAAATATCAATCTTGTTGCTTCTATGTTCAATTTTAGTCTAATATTTTGGTTTTATTATGATTAGTGAGAGCATTATATATAATAATAATAATATAATATATCACGAAGTGTTTTAGCTTGTAAATCAAATAATCAAATCAAATAATAATTGATGTAAAGTCTTAACCCGATTTGTCAAATTAGTTTCTTATATAGCGTATCCTACTATCCTTTGCTTTCCAAGTTTCCGTCTAAACTTGGCTGCCTGCATTGCACGTCTTTATAAAATGAAGGTTTAATTCAGCATTAAGCATTGCATTATCTTATATCTTTCACAATCATATATTGATTTGATATGCCGATTGCCAACGGATCATGATGATTGATGAATTGGTGATGATCTTGTTTTCGATTATTCATGATCACTTCTATTTAATGCAATTAGTTTACTATTCACTAAACGTCTAGTCTTAACAAGAGTTCGTAAAATAAAAAAAGGAGTAGAAGAAGAGAGAATGTTTTTTTTTTTTAAACATTTTCAAGTTCACCTTATCCAACTCTTTTTTTTTTTTGCCAAAATCCAAGCTGAGTTGAAAAATGGTTTTTTTAAAAGCAAGGGAAAGGCCTTTCTATGCTTAATAATAGAAAAAAGGCCTATTTTTAAATCTTTTACGTTTCACTTTTTTTTTTTCAAATGATCAATGTAAAGATAGATATATAATATAAAAACTGAAATTAGTTCAAAGTACAATAAGCAGAAGTTTGAGATGAAATAAACCTAAAAAACCATCCCATATAAATAATCAAAAGAGAGCTGGGCATGGAAACTATCCAAAATATGGTTAAACGCAGCATAATTGGCGAAATAATAAGCTTGATTTCCTTCACGATAGAAGAACATAACTTCAGATCTTCAAGCATTGCAGACATTCTAGAATCTCATTCTTGAGGATTTTCAGCAGTGGGGGGAGCAGCTGTCTCCTGCACAAGATATTAATAACAACAATTAATGGAATTAGATTCAATAATCTGTATGAAAAAACCCATACAGAGACCAAATTTTATAGCTTGGAGTTCAACTATTGTGTTCATAGTTATTCCCAAGTAGCATGAGTATGCCTTTAAGAAAACTCCAGATGAATTCCTGAAAACACCACCACATCCAGCAGGACCATGGATTCCCTTTTAAGGGGCCCTATCACAGTTAAGCTTGATAAAAGGCGAAGGGGGAGGGAGCCCAGAAATTGAAAATTGAAATCACATTTTCTTTTAAAGTGCCATTAAAAGGGTTAATTTTGATGCAATACAAAACTTGGCAGAACATTCACAATTCACAACAACTATAAGAAGTTGACTTGGTCTCAAAGTAAAAGCTTAAGATCAAAATACCAATAAGCAAAGCCATATCTCTAGCTATAAACGTTCAATTATATATGCAAAAAGTCAAGTAAGAAATTTGAAGACAAAAATCAAATGTCATTTTCTTACCGTTTTGGGATAGAGTAACCTACAAAAACTTGCTCTTCGGGAATTGTAACTAGCAAAGGGGATACGTCGTAGAGGGCCTTGGCTAACCTTGTCCGTTCTGTGACCTAAGATAAAAAAAAAATTATCATCAATCGTAACTTGCAACGGAACGTTCTTATCCCCATCCAAAAATTTGTGCTCATAACTGTAGTGTCGGCCTTCGAATTCTGTAATAGGCTCAAAGTGATACAACATGTGCCAACCAATTCCGTGCGCAAACTTGACAGGGTATAACAATTCAAGATGTTGGGAAATTAGATCAACATGACATAAAACCAACCGGCCTCCCTCTAAAACTCCCTCCAAAACTTCCAAGGAGATGTCATCAGAATGTTCGACTTTGACACCTAAATAAACTGGTGGAAACAAATCCACCAATATCTCTTTTGAAATATCAAAGGTAACTATACGAAAGCTTTTGGTCTCAATTCCTGACTTGCACAGCCAATGCAAAGCACCATCTAAAAAAATTGCATCCCGTTTGAAGAGCCCACCATTATGAAAATTTGGAAGAATGAGATTTCTCCAAGTATTGGATGCCAAACTAAAAACCCAAATTTCGCCACCATCTTGTTGAATCTGAACAACTTTGTAGTCTTTGGTCAAGTAATCATAGCCAAGACCGTACCTTGTACCATAAGGTAAATTTAAATAGCTTCTTCCGGGGCAATCAGGTAACTTTATGCACTTGTTGGGGAAGAAATTCCATAACCATAACTCATATTCTTGCCCATCATTATCAAAAGTAGATAATAAGAGCAAATCATTGCATGAGCCATGAAAAAGGGTAATTCCTTTGCAGCGTTCTGTAATTGGATTGTTGCCCAACTTTTTTGGTGTATCGAGTAATTGACCCCTGGCGCCGATGTCAATGGCATAGAAATCATTGTTTTGATCCTGGAAAATCAGTTTGCTTGGGATTTTGTTGATTTCATGGCATAATGATTTGGAGACGCATCGGAAACGTAGGAGGGCTTTGACTGGGAGACGTAGGAGAATTTCGGGGATGAGATCTTCGACGAACACTGACATCGTTTCTTTATTGCTTAATGCCTTTTCTTTTTTTTTTTGGGTTTACCGAATAGGAATGGGTATTGATTAATATTTCGGCGAGAGAGAAAGCTAATGAATATATATGAAAAAATTTTATTGCTTAGGGTTTTATATATTGCTAGATGCACAATTGATCGAGTGGGCTGCCCAATGCTGTAAGCAAGCAATTTTTTCAAAAATTTGAACCTCGATTTAATTTACACGTGATTAGCCCATTGAATCTGTGTTCATTAATAAGCCTGTTGTAGGGATTTTTTTTTAATTTAAATTTGGACCTGAGTTTACACCTGAATAGGCCCATTGAATCTGAATTTACTGATGAACATGTAGTAATTATAACTCTTAAATACATTAAAGAAAAGACAAAAATGGTCTTTATCTTGAAAATAAAGGTTTAGGACTTTTAGTAAATTTGGTAGGGTATAGTGTATCTATACTAATTATAAAGCTAAGTCTTGAGTTTGTGTCACGAGTTGACTTGGATACAAACTCAGTTTTTAAAAATTCAAAACAAAATAAAAACTACCCATTTAAAATAAAATTACCCATTAGAGAATAAATATAAGTATTTAAATTTTATTTATATCATTTTAAAAAGACTATCCATTCAAAAAAAACAAACTGCCAAAAACTATTTACATAGTGAGTGTCCTGTGTTTTGTACAAATAATACATACTCCGTTGAATCTGGGTTTACTAATAAGCCTGCTGTAGGCAATTTTTTTTAAAATTTGGACATGGTTTACATGTAAATAGACCTGTTCAATCTGGATTTTACTAATAAGTATGTTATAACTCTTAAACATTGGAGAAAAAATAAAAATAAATTAGTTATTCTATCCTTAAAAAAAGTAGATTGAGCCTTTTAGTAAATTTGGTAGGATATACAAATAATATATATATATATATATATATATATGATAAACTACACTTTCCATTATGGAATATATTTAAATAAATTCATAAATTCTAACACGATTTGACACAAAGGATCACATCTTTGTAGATTGTTATGTTATGTACAATGTACAATAAAGACAAAAAATGTTAAAAACTTTGAATATGAAGTCTCAAATTCTTAACTATTGAGGTGAAATCTTAGAGGTTTTATTTTTATATTCATCGATCATTAAGGTAGATAATTGTTAACTTAATGGTTCTAGCTGTTTTACTACAGAAATAATAATATATATAAATATAAACAAGCAGCTAAAAACCAAAAGGATCCGTGGCGCAATGGTAGCGCGTCTGACTCCAGATCAGAAGGTTGCGTGTTCGATTCACGTCGGGTTCAAAACCCCGATCCAAATCGGATCCCCATTCTTTTTTGAAGTTTTCTGGTTTTTTCGCTCCTCACGGCCCACGGGCCACGGCTCCACCTCCATTCCTTCCGGATTTCTTTTTTGAAGTTTTCTAGTAAAAGAGTTTTCTTTTGACCTTTCTCTGTAGTCCACTCCACTGTTCTGATCTCCAGCCTCCAGGTAGAAAAACCCCTCAAAAGAGCCCCCAAACCCTAAGCCAGCTCCACGCAAAAAATGCCTTATTCTCCCGCATACGGTCATCAGGAACCGCCGTATCTTTCCACCTCCGCCGCTTCTCAATCCTCTCCCAGGACTCCTCCACCCCTCTCACTTCCTACTGAGAGTGCATTTCTTGTGTAATAGGGGTTTGGAACCAGATAGTCAATGTTATTTTACTTTGGTGCATTTCTTGTGTAAAGGTGGGGACTTTGAGACTGCTCTGAGTATCTGCGAGGAGAGTATGAAGAAAGATTGGTTTCCAACTTATTCCATCATGAAATCACTTGTGGTTGGACTTGCTAGCATTTCCAAGGTTGACGAGGCAAAGGAACTTATTCAGAAAGTGAAGAATAAGTTCTCCAAAAATCAAGAGCTGTGGGATGAAGTTGAAAAGGCTTTGCCTTTGCCCCAATAGAGAAGGTAGTTCCTAACAAGGTGAATAATCATGAAATGTGGAGCTGAATGTCTAAACATAAAGGCTATAATGTCTAAACATTTATACATGGTTTGAGATTTCTCTCTAATTCTGTTGGCCTCGTTTGAGATGTCTTGTTTAAGCACGCCAATATTGGAATTTTGGTTTCACACTGTTACTTTAATTTACCACTATATGGATAAATGATCCACATCATTTAGTTTGGTTCAAAGTAAACCGATAACTGAAAAAGGCTCGTTCATGTTTGAATTTAAGTGAGGGATTCAGTTCCAACGATAAATGATCCACGCATTAAAATATATAATTTCTTCAAACCGAGGTAAACATCAAGAACAACGTATCACAAGTTATAATTTGAAGTGATCCTATGCAAAATAGCATGCTTTGCCAATGTCTATTTTCATTGAGTCAATTGATCATGTCGCTTTTATAACAAGATGGATGGCGCAGGCCCTGGGCATGCGACCAACTAGCTACTTCACCTTGTACTAGACATCCAATTTGTACATTCCTGTTTTTCCTCTGGTGGCTATACTATAAATGTTCACTCCTGGGGCGCCAAAATCAAGGGGGCTCGTCGTTTTTTTTTGGATCATTTAAGGGAACTCATCAACTGTCTCAGTGTTGCACTAAAAAGTAAAACTCTGACCTAAGACTTCCTTGTGATAACCCCAGGTCTCTTTTTCATGTATTGTGCTCCATATGCGAAGGTAGAACCCACTGTCGTTGCAGCCACGAGCAAACTGTTGAATGTCATAAATATAAGTTTTTTGTGACTTGAAATCAATTTCATTTTTTGGCCAAAAAAAATTAATTTCATTTGAGTATGATTTGATGAGAAAAGAGTCAGTTTACCTTAAGTATGTAATACATGATTGAGTTTCTGGAGTTCCAAACTCTGGTTGAAGGAGCGCTGAGGCAACTAAAATCAACTGGAAAACTGTATTAACCTGCAAAATTTAGAACTCTTTAGCTGCACCATTCAGCCAATTTGCTTTCTCTAGAAGGTTTAAGTCCATATATTGCAACAATTGTGCATGTTGTTCTCACTGTCTCTTTGTAGTGTGGTTAAAATGCAATAAAAATGCAGACTCAATTTTCCATCCAATCAGATAAAGAATGGCTAATACTTACCTTGCTTATTAAGAGAGGCTCAACCTTCTGTGGACTAGTCCCATCAAGATTGAAGAAATCCATCCAACTTTTCCACTGAATAAAGAAAATCAAACATATGTTAGTCAAGGCTTGGACAAATAATGACCAAACTTCACCAATCCATATAACAATCAGATCAAAAAAGGTGCTCATAAAGTTCAAGCCTTCAAGGTAAGCAAGTTTACCTCCCAACCCAAGCTACTAGCTCTCTGGTACACTGCACCACTAACAAGGGCAACATCCCGCAAGACAACAAGTCCGACAAGTCCGGCTTTACAGCAGAGAAGACTAATTAGATAGGCATCATCAAACATTTACAGATAATATAGTTGCCCTATCCATGTAAAATGTAAGTATCAGATAAAATGCAGAGATTATTTCTAGTTCTAAGACTACCATTACTCTCCATATCAATGGATAGGTGAAACAGAAATAAAGATAGGGGATCCTAAGGCAATTATATGCAAAACCTGCTGATATAATCTATAACTATGGTTATCCAGCACGATAATCCCGAGTTAACCCTTGTTTTACAGAAGTGATCAGTAACCAGAAACCAGTAGCACCTCTTAACTTTTAGTCTTATTAAGACAATCTTAGCATTTAACCCAGGAAACCTCATCTTTATAGCATGATAGGCACATTTGTTTGAGAATGCAATAAAAACAAACAATAATCATTAGAATATAACATATCATGAACTAAGTATCTCAACAAAATGTAATAACCAGAGAGTTGTTGAAGATCCAAACAAAGTGCAAACTACTTACGGTGCAAAAGATGATTATGTACCATTGACAAAGCAACACAGCCGATAAGAACCTGCACAAAGAATACCAAAAGTAAACTACTTTTTAAATGAAACACAGAAGAAACCATAAGAAACTTACAACAAATAAGAGGCATTAGTCATTTACCTTGTCAGCAAAGGGATCAAGATATGAACCCACCACCGAATTAATCCTCATCTTTCTAGCTACATATCCATCCAACTGGAAAAACAAGCAGAATTTTTTTAAAAAAAAAGAACTTTATTTTTGTCCACAATATGAAATAAGTCAGAGAATTTATCATACCCAATCAGTTGCACCAGAGATAGCCAATCCCACAAATGCAAAACCATACATTTCATTAACAATCATCCTGCATTTCAAATTCATCAATTCAATTACTGCAAAGATGAATTGTTTAAGACTAACAGGGAAAAAAAAACAAGATTGATTGTAAAACTTACCATCCAAGCAGAGGACCAGAAACCAACCGACTCATGGAAATGAAATTCGGCAAATTCACAAAACTCTGCACCAAAGCATCCCTCTCATTAGTCCCTTCCTTATCGGTTTCCACCCTATGCGAGACTTTGGGGTCGGATATCACTGAGCCGAACCGTAGCTTGACTGGAAATTTACGGTCGCCCCTGCCTCTAATCAAGTCAAGATTTAAAGATTGGACCTTTCTTAAAACGGCGACGTTGCCGGAAAGCGGGGTGGCGGATTGAGAGAGTTTCCAGGGAGGAGAAGAGAGGAAGAGAGGGCCGTTGAAAGGAGCGATCCATTTGGTAAGCGGTGGAAAAGAAGGCGAGACTCGGCTGTGAAGTAGAGGAGAGGATAGAGGTGGAATAAAATAAGCAGTGGAATTTGCTGATACCGCTGTGAAAAAAGTTCGGGCTTTTTTGGTATTTTTGGTGATTAGGGTTTGAAGAGATCTGTAAATCCCCATTGAAATTGATAAAGCATTGCTCTTTTCTCTGTTTCTCTGGTTTTTGGATAATCAGACAAGACAAGACGGAGACACTGTTCCTTTGGGCTATGTGTTGGATTTTGATCTTCCTTCTTCCTAGGTTTTGCAAGGGTTTAGGGATGATGACTCTGACGATTTTGTAAGGGCCCCTTTTGACACGTGTAACTTGCTCCCCCAATATATACCATGCAATAAAGAATTAAAAAAAAATTAATATATATATATAAACTGTATACAAAGTTAAGATTATTAAATATGAACTTTATAGTAACAGATACCATAAATCATCCTCCCTCCCTATGAATTGAATACCCAAATTATGATAATGGAAGTTTGTTGGAAATTTGTTTAATGGAATTTAAGTGTACGCGTTTTTTCTGTTCTACCAAACTATTCAAACAATTTAACTTTCTTTTTGTTCTTAAAGTTAAGCTAACTATTCAAACAATTATCTCTATTTGTAATCTGTTAGGAGAATTGAAATTAAACAGCTATATTTAGCCAAATGAAACTGATATATGGGCCATGGTGATGATAAATGGTAACTGAAGCCTTGCATATATATGAACAAGATTTTCAGTTCTGAACCTTCATCACAATTAACAAATACCCTTCATTTCTTTTTTTCTCCCCATTCCTAATTGGTGGATAGCTTTTACAATTCCAAAGACTTCTGCATTAGAAATTCTGAGAAATAGGATAAAATTTAGAGAAAATGAGTTTATTCTCTTGTTGTCGGGTGGATTTGCAGCAGCAATCTGCTTCCTTTAAGGAAAGAACCAATGCCCTTGGCGGCAACAACAACAATAGGAGATCATTGAGGTCTTTCATGAGGAATCTGTCGACCAAAACAGGTATATATTCAACTTTTTGCTCTAAAAGTTCTGCAATTGGAACCTTTTTCTGTATGATGATGATATAAATGTACCCAACTATAATCTAATCTTCATTAACTTTGATTAGTCCTGTTAATTTATGATCATGTTTGCATTGTGGAAACTTTTGTTTAGCCATGTTAATTGTCAATGTGTGCAGTTAGCAGCAAGCAGAAAATAGCAGAAGAAATTCAGAAAGTTGGAAAAGCAAAATATTCAGCTCGAATTTTCACATTTCCAGAACTAGTGATTGCTACTGACAACTTCAATCCCGATTGTCTGATTGGAGAAGGTGGATTTGGCAGGGTTTATAAAGGATACATAGAGAGCATTGATCAAGTAACTTCCCTTTCTTTTTTTTCTTCTGATCTGAACATTTCATATATTATGCATATAATAACGTGACCCTTAAGCTAATTAATCGAGTTTTTAGGTTGTAGCTGTGAAGCAACTCGACAGGAATGGAACACAAGGAAGTAGAGAATTCTTCTCAGAGGTTCTGATGTTAAGTCTGGTTCAACATCCGAATCTTGTGAATCTGATTGGCTATTGTGCAGATGGGGATCAAAGTCTTTTAGTTTATGAATATATGGCAAATGGATCTTTGGAAGACCATCTTCTTGGTATGTTGAATGATAAACTTTTCTATTTTTAGACTTCTAATTCATTTTTGCCAACTGATTGCATCAGAAACCCCAATTTCTTAAATAACTGATAAGAAATTATGTAAAATTGGATTTCAGACATTGTTTATTCTTATTAGATCATTGTTTATTCAGATTTAACTCCAGATAGGGAGCCATTGGATTGGAATACACGGATGAAAATAGCTGTAGGAGCAGCCAAAGGACTTGAATACCTACATGACTTCGCTAGACCACCGATAATTTACCGCGATTTTAAAGCATCAAACATATTATTGGATGAGAATTTCAATCCCAAACTGTCTGATTTTGGACTAGCAAAATTAGGCCCAACAGAAGGGAAGGATCATGTATCAACAAGGGTGATGGGGACCTATGGCTATTGTGCACCAGAGTATGCTATGACAGGGCAACTGACAACAAAATCTGATGTATATAGTTTTGGTGTAGTATTTCTGGAGTTGATTTCAGGCAGGAGAGTTATTGACTATGAAAGACCAAGTGAAGAACAGAACCTCATTACTTGGGTATGTTGCAAATAACCTCATTCATTACCACTTTGAATTCAGTTTTTTTTTTTGGTGGCCAAATACTTTGAATTCAGTTCATAATAATCTAAGTTTATCATCCATCATTTCTCATTGGCATAATATTGCAGGCAGAGCCATTATTTAAGGATAGGCAGAAGTTTACATTTATGGCAGACCCTGTGCTTGAAGGGCAGTACCCTGTAAAGGGTCTATATCAAGCTCTTGCAGTTGCAGCAATGTGTCTTCAAGAGGAAGCAGATACTAGGCCCTTGATTGGTGATGTTGTAACCGCCCTCGAGTTTCTGGCCAGGCCTAAGAACAATGAGAAAATGGCTTCAGAATTACAAAGAAACAATAGCCATGCTAACTCTGTGAAAGAAGGAAGTTCTAAAAGAGGCAGTAACTTTGTAGTGTAGCAATCAAATTTCCAGAACTGAACCAAACAGCGAATTGGGACCTAAACTTTGTCAAGCTACAATATGTTCATACATAGTAGAATGCTGTTGTGTAGATAATTGTGAATCATTAAGCTATTTGATTAATGGTGTAATGGTTTGACACTTTGAGTAGTAACAGTAGCAATTTCTATAAAGTGTTTGATTGACTTCAGTGAACATGTTGTCAATAAATTAATGCATGCAAGCATCATTTCTATTGATTTGCGATATTTTAGGTAGAAAAAAAATGATTTCTCTTGAGGCCCCATCACATTTCAGATTTCATCATACGCCAAAGATAATTGAAGATTACACAAATCTTGACAGGAATTAAGTAATTTGCATTAACAAGATTTAATAAGAGTCTTTTGACTGTTTAAGTTTCTGTTAAGTTGTCAATTTCAGTATGGACCTCTTTGCCACAGACATAAAGATGCCTGCAATTTGGTTTGAAAATCATATATATAGTAATTATTTTATACACATGATGGAAGATCTTTCAGAACTTCAAAAACATGACAGCTGATCTTTCGTAGGTTTCAAGCACATCAAAACCAAACAGAATTTTAAGTTTCTAATAAGACAGCTATTCCTTTGAGATTGGTTTATCAGCTATTAACATGTACAGTTCATAGGTTGTGCAGAACAGAAATGATCCCTCAATAGGAATATGTGTTAATTTTGAGATTACAGAGGAGAAATTTAATAAAAGCATCAAAGAAACACAAACCAACTTTGAATTCTTAAAAGGAAAAGATAAAAATCCCAAAGTTCCTCACTGGATTAATCTGGCAAAGATTGACTAAACATGAAAGTTGTTGACATCATGTTTAAGGATCCTGTAACTGAAACCAGGAATCCTGTTAAGCTGATTCTCTGCAACTTCTGTGGCAGAACACATGCTGGGTAAGAACCCGGTGCCGCCTCTTCGCTTCTTCCTTTTCCAGCCAGAAATAGATAACCAGAAACTAGGCCTCGAAAGAGAATGACCACTTGTGCAATCCATCATCTCCACTACAATTGGTCCCTGAGGAGGTTTCCAGGAGCTGCCTCTTCTTCCTTCTAACTCAAACTTGGTAAAGTAGTCAATTTCTTTCTTAACAAGTGATCCAACAGTACCCCTTGTGCCTATTGCAACAGGAGCTGCCATTTTCTCATGGAAAATCTTGGTGTTTTTGAACCCAGCTTTATACTGCATTTTCAAGTGGATTTGGAGGCTTGTGGCTGAAGAAAGTGGTGGGCCTGGTTTCCTTGTTTATGGAATTGGGACATCTCTATCTGAAGTCTGACCTTAATAAAGCTAATATTTTAGTCTAATCTAATCACTTTATTAAAGTGGACAGCATGAGTTTCTGCATAATTGGAGGGTTGGATAGGGATACCATCATCATATCCTTCTTGTGTTTGCAATGAAAGCATGCACGCTTTCAGGGTAGATTTTCTATTTACCCCTTAAATTTGACCCCTTAATCCTTTTTAATTGGCACTTAATGATAAAAAAAAAAACAAATTTTAATGCAGACAAGATGTTCTTCCTTACAATCTTCTTGTTTTTTTAGGTTAAACTTGTTTTCTTGTCATGGGTTGGAATTGATGTTTGTTTGGTTTATTAGGTATAATGGGGACCTAGTGCCGTTGATTTCTCTCCTCCCTTTTGCTTTTGTGGGAATGTCCCATGTTCTTTTTTTCTTTTTTTAAATTGGTTCTCTTTAGTAGAGCGGTGCGATTGACACTGTTCAGCAACTGTACAGATGAGATTACACTGTACAGATTAGAATAGTTACTGTACAGATGAGATTATTAGAGCAGCGATTGAAACGAGGATTATACCTAAGACTCCATTTGATCGGTGTACCGATCCACCGGTCAAACGACCGATGAATCGGTGCACTAAACATTACCAAAGTTGAAGGATGCAATTGGTTGCATCAAAAAACAACTTTTAAACGCATTGTGCGGTTTCAATTGATTAAAATTATATTCCTTTCCATGATAGTGGTGGAAATCATTTCTTCATTTTAGTAATCCAACAGTTTCTTTCTGGGGTCCAATAGTGCTCAAGCTTGAGATGCCAATAGAGCTTAATTTAAAGTTTTCGACTTCTAGTTAGGTAGCAAATGTTAAGTACTAGTAAAATACATGAAAATGAAAATACCACGGAAAGTCAACTTTGACCAAGATTTCTCCTTCTCTCCCTCGACAAATTGAATCAGTGAAAAGTTATGATGTTTCCAAATATGAAAACATATATATAGAACTTTACACTTTATGACAGGTGCAGCTATGAAAAAGAAAGAGATTCTGGGAAAATAGTAGCATGATATATACCATCAGCAGGGAATGTTTTAAAGAAATTTAAATTTCTATATATTTTCATTTCATATAAAAATTGTAAAGAATTTATACTCTTGTTCAAGTAATGAATCACAGACAACAAATATTTCTTATAAGCCTCAAAATTGAATACCGCAGCCTCTTATTCTTTTGTAGTTATTCATGCAGTCAAAGATCTTATTATTTTCCTACTATTCCTTCCTCTTTTTTCCTTTTTCTTTCCCTTTTGTTTTCTTTTGTTTTCTTTTCTTTGGTGTATGGGATTTTATTCGACAAGCTATTTTACATTGGGAAGGTGACAAGAGTATCTCAGCTTCCGGTGGGAGGCAAGAGCATTTTTCAGGGCAACATCCACTCTGGCACCTTCACGAAACACCGAGTCATACAACCGACATACGAACCTTGATAGCTCGTCTTCATCTTCATCCCAAAAACCTGTAGAATGATCTCCATTCTTCTCCATGTCACTATCTTCCCAGTCACTCACAGGACTGACAGGTTCAGTCTCGTCATCTTCCGCATCTTCCATACCAATCTCAAATCTCCCATTTTCCAGGACATTATACTCTCCCGATCCACTAAGTGTTGCTATTGAAACTTCTTGGGGCTCAGCTGTGGGGCATACAACAGCTTTGGCCCCAGAATCCAGAAAGGCCTTAATCAAATTTGCAGTTGGCCCATAAGATCCGGTGCAGATTATGATCCTATCCCTCCAAGCTCCGACCTGTCATTAATTTGAGACAAAGACTCAGCCATGTAATACTAAAGCAAGACCTTATCCAATAATAACTCAACTTAGTAGTTAGTTCATAATCCACAGACACAAACAAAGTAATACAACTCATAAAAGTAAGAGACTTGTGCCACTGAAAGGGAGTGAGGTCACTACTCACTAATAATGCTGACAAAATGGTTCTAACTTGACATTGACATTGACATCTTCAAGAATAAGTGACATTTAGCTGAAAATTGTTGATAGTCTAAAGGCCATATAGCAAATATACACCTCACGTCTTAGTAGCATATTTCAATTTATTCGATAATTAGAAGCAATCTCAGGTTAATCTTATGTCTGGCAAGGTCATCTCAATCTATAGAAGTTTAAGCAATTAAACAAGGTAAATTACACTGATTCTGCAAATGCAACATTGCATTAACAAGATCAGCAGCATATAGGACACAAGATATTAATAGACACCACACAACCTGTAACTTTTCACAAAAGTGAAACAATGGAAATATAAACCATCCAACAAACATCAGGTGAAATGTGATTTCATGGGTAACCATAATCGATTGATAGCCATGTACATACCATCCAACGAACATCATCAGGTGTCATGTGCAAAGAAGGGACTGTACGACGAAACATGTATGCCCCAATTTCTTGATCATCCTCCATGACCTTTAACAGATGTCAGAAAACGTACAAAAGAACTTCATTAGCTTTGATAACATCAAATAAACAACATAAATAATCATATAAAAGAAACTGCGGAAGCGTGCACACCTGCGTCTGGCGTCCAATATATTTATGGACAACATTTCCAACTTGGAAGTACGGTCTGCAGCGAATCAAATCAGCAATAGTTGATATATTGGCAAAATTTGATGCACCCTTGCGACGCTGGCTCCGCATCACCGACAACATGCTAAGCTTGACACTTTGTAGAAACTTATCAGCCAATTCACCAGGTTCAGCCACAACAAACACATCATTCTGCCAACTAGAGAATAGAAGCAGCTAGCAGGTTAAGACTGAGGGCATAAAATACACTTACAAATAATGCTAGAATAAAGAGGGGCTTCTAGACCTCAATATTGAGCCAATTGAGTCATTTTGAAGGGCCAAATGTATAATGCCCACTTGTGGTAGATTCTGTAACTTCTCATGCAATGACCGTACAGGTAAAGAGAGCTGCCTGGGTGCAGGAGGAGACTTCGGGGGTGATGCAGCTGTCTTTCCAGATTGTAATCCATCCAAGCTTAGGGGTGGGACCATGTCAATTCGGCCAAGCCTTTGCATGCCAACATCAGGACTGAATATAAGAGGGCTTGAGGGGAAGCTTCCAGTAATCAGAGGTGAGGTAAATGGCGTAGGAAATGTAGTTGCTGGTAATGTCTTTGAATCTCCAGATATGCCATGCAAAGGAGATAATCTTATTCCATTTTGAGCACAAAACGACTCAAGTGCCCGAGCATGGTGCACAATTCTTCCTGAATCCGGACTGTGCAAAGCTTCAACAAGTAGTACATTTCGCCTCCAACCTAATGAAGGGCTATTCTCATCTATTATAGCCCGAGATACAACAAGTTAAAGAGATTTGGCAGAGCATTTTGAAAGATGAATGTATAACAACTATAAAAAATGAAGTTTAAAACCTGAATTTGACGCCTTTGCCCTTGCAAAATGTTGAGAATTTAAATTCTCTGTCCACTTCTCATCATGTGCAAATGGTAGAAGAAGTCTTTCACATGCGTTCTTGAAGGACTCCGAATTACTTTGGATGTACTCTTCTACAGCTGCTTCCAACTTCAGCCAATTCGTCGGATCAGTCTCATCCAGCTCCATGTCACAACGTTCATCAACTGCAAGGCAACCGCATAAAATCATGAAGAGTTCATAGTTATTCACAAAAGAGTTTCCATAAGGGTTACATTAGAAGGTGGTTAGATGAAAGCTAGTTATTTTATACCTGGATTAAACCGAAAATATTGTATCTCAGGGAGCATAGGTAACAGTGTACTCAAAGCTTCTTCTACCCGATCCACAGAGCATGCACTCTCAATCAGCACTTGCCCTGTATCAAGATAACGCCAACCACCTTTTCTTGCCTACAACAGAATAATCAGGTGAATCTATGGCATGCAGAATGAACCGTAAACCTAATATGATCGGCAATGAAAAGATATCTTAAGAGAGTTAAAACCTCTAAATTCTATCCTCCAATAAGATTAAATATCTGAACTGATTAGAAATTTATCAAACTTAAAGATACACAAATACCCATGTAAAGTGGTGACATACACAAAGAAGAAAGAAACACCCAAGTTACCTTCGTAGGTACAGAGCCACACCCAATTGAAACTAGACAGTCAATTTTTGTATCAGGCCACAAAAGTTGTGCTTCTCTTATGGAAAATATAGTTGGATTGTTTGCCACTATAGCACCATCTTGCCAGCGGTATACATCTATAGCAATGGTAAAACAATTTAAAGGTTAAGAAGCTTAGATAGTCTTGAATAAAGAGTTGATTTAAGCAAGCACAACAAGAATACCATCTGAGAAGTCATCAAGGTAATATGGGGCAGCAGAAGATGCTCTTATAGCTTGCCATACATGATGTTTACAACTTCCAATAAAAGCACTTCGTTTATAACCAACTTGAGCACCAGTAGTTGGAGAGCCAAGAACAGTGATTCCAGAACTTTCTGATATTGCAAAGGGCACCTCTGGTGTTCCTATAGGATACTGCAGATCAAGAAAAATATAAGCGCATTAACAATAGCACAATGGATAAAACATTCTACATGTGTATATATTTCAACCAAATTTAAGATCAGATGAGATGGTAGAAAAAGGAGTTCTTGACATCCAACCTGATAATTACGGAATACAAATGGCTGGGCTGGCATGACGTTCACCAAAGTTGACACAACAAAAACTTTTGGAATGTTTTTTACAGCAGACTCAATTAGCAGATCTCCATCCTCATCCGCACACATTTCCTTTAGCAACCTCTGAAACTGATCTGCACTGTGCTGCAATACCATATATTATGGGATCTTGTTGAAAGCACATGGATTTTAAGGGTAAAACAAGCAGGCGCTTCTAATTTATTGATCTTACTATACCACAACTTCATAGAGAACAGAGAAATTCATACTTTGGATCCATGTACAACAACTCTGAAACTTTGTGATGAACTTTTATAAAGCTGATCCAACTTCTCTCTCCAAGTTGCAGCTTCATTATCCTTTGGCACAGGTTCAGCGAAAACAAGTTTTCCTACAAAGCCCACAATAGGAGAATATGCTAAACTGGACCAGAAACAAAGTGCTGTTGAACAATGAATCTTGCTACGGCTACTCACCAAGATTTTTGTATATTTCTTCGCATTGATCCAAGGTCATCAACTTAATACCAAGGGCAACAGCCAGCATTCCCCCGGTCGATGTCCCACATATAAGGTCAAATAGCTCATGTATTCGCTTTCCAGTTCCCTTCTCAATTTCTTTAAGGATCTGGACAGTTGCAAGACCTTTCATTCCACCTCCATCCATCGAGAGTATGCGCAGGCCTTGTTTAGGGATCTGTCTCCCTCTAATAGCACGTCGCAAGTTTTCATTCTCTCCTAAAAAAGAACATAATCAGATGATCTTATGATAAAAAATTCTCAAAGAAAGTTGAGAAAATATCCAAGAAATATACCAAGAATTGCCAAAGCGCGAGCTGCAGCTTTATTCACACGTGGTTCAGGTGTAACTGTCAGGCGCATAAGAAGTTCCCTCAAGCTTTCAGAGGTCACCAGAATGCGGCGATTCTCCAGACAGAAGGCCAAATTTCCGACTGCTAACAAAGCATGCCTTTGCACCTGAGAAGATAAAAATATTTCATTACACATAACTATTCAGTATAAGTTGCTCAATTAAAATCAGGCAGGAAGGTACCTCTGGGTTTTTATGGGCACATAGCATTTTTAATGATCTCAACACATCCTTATTTAGCATCTTCTGAGCCACGGTATCAGATACAAAGGCCAATGTAACCACAACCTGCAGCACGGAAACCACTTCTTCCGGGGCATGAGACTTCATAACAGTTTCAATGGGTTGCATGATATCACATTTCATCAACTGCATGGCCACAGAGACATCTCCGGCAAGAGTAGATAGAGCAGAGCAGGCTTGTTCAACCTACCACAAATGAGAACCATAAGAACAGTGGACAACTAAGGCAGGGAAAGGAAAGATAAACATGTTGGATGTCACTTATAGAAGGAATATAGTCCACTGTACCACATGGCGGTTGTCACTACTTATCATGCTTATGAGCTGCCGCACTGCATTCTCATCTTTACCAATAACTACACGGTTTCCTTGGTCTTGCATTATTATCTTGACCAGTGCCGAGGCTAGCAAAGGGTGATGACAAGACGAAAAACGGAATATGAGAGAGAAAAAGGCACTCAACTTGTGTCTAGATGCACCAAAATAAGAACTATTCTCCATCTGTAGCACATCAAAGAAATAGATTTGTAATAGGCATCCACGCTACTGTATAAGCATGGCAGACAAAAAGCTAATGTTCATTGATACCTCGATTTGCACATTCACTGATCTTAGATTTTCATCAGCCACAATCCTGATATTGGCAAGGGACAAGTGACGAAGCTTGCGTAACGGCAAGATCTCAGGAAGGAATTCGAGTGGATTACCAAATAACCTTAGAATTTGTAACTCGGCCATAGCCCTGCCATCCACTGGAGAAAGACATTAGACCCAAGAGAACTATATAAACACATAGCTTAGAGAATAAGTTTATTGACAATAATGTGACCTGAAGTCAAGAAGAGGTCGAACAAGTTTGTTGTGCTCTAATGATAATTCCACCAGCCTGACACACTGTCTCAGTTCCACTGCTCATGATTTACAAACAGAATTTTGGGAAATAGACAAGTGAGAAGAGACATCAACGGCAAGTTTGGAACTTGATACGGAAATACATGCCTAAAGAAAATGAGTCAGTTGTAACATGAAAGATCATGTTTACCTGGAACTGAAACAAGCATGTTGTAATCAAGCCTGAGTACTTTTAAGGTTTTAAGTTCACCAAGCTCTGGTGGTAAGACTGATAATTTGTTGTTATCAAGGTAGAGTTTCTCAAGCATTGGCAATCGTGTTAGCTCAACAGGCAAGGTCTGCATCAAAAAATAAGCAGCCAGTAAGTATAATAATACTAAAGGAGAAACAAACATGCCTAGGTTTTTTCATCGAGCTCAGTCTAAAACTTTAAAACACAATGAAAAATCTTCTGCATTCACTGTTTCTCATACCAATTTGTTCTACTAATTCAATTAGGCAACAGTCATGCTTTCTTGAACTCTATCATCCCACATTTAAGAAGAAAAGAAAAGAAAAGCCAAAAATAAAAATAAAAACACAAAACAAGAGAAAGAAATAATAAAAAGGAGGAAGGAAAGGTCTAAAATTTACCGATAAACCACAACCACAAAGGCTTAGCAAGGTGACACTTCTCCAATGGTCGCCACATCCAACCGGACTTCCATCACCAGAAGGAACCAAATTTGACCGCAGCAATCGAACCAAAACTCCGACTCCATCACTCTGCTGTCCCGACCCGGCCGCCTTGACCATTGTAAGCCCCCGTAGCGGCTCCCTCCTCTTCTCCACTTTCATCTCCACTCCGACTACATTTTCTTCCGTCTCTCTCAATTCAATCGCCACCGCATCTTGCGGCACCGGAAGCGCCACCATCAATTGAGATTGAAGCCTTAACGCCACCTGGTCCTCGTCATCCCCCGCTAGCCAATCAAGATCGATCCTGAACCCTACCTCTTGTTGATCTTGCGGCGATAACGATGCCGATGAGGAAGAAGTAGAACTTATCGACGATGAGGATGATGTGCGGTCGAGATCTTCCGCAGATTCTTCATTCCCGTAGTTTAGAGATAAACGGAAGATCTCGGAAGGCCGTTTCCAGCCTAATCCCCAAGACATTGTGATCGGACGGTCAAAATGCTCGGGGGAGGAGGATTACGATCCGATCAGACGGCCATTAAGATGATTCTTCCACATTTGAATGACAAAATTGTATTGAAGATGAAATGATGATGATGGTAGAATTGAGGTTCAGTTAATTTAGGGTTAAGGTTTTACTTTCCGAGAGATTAAATGGCGGGAGCCTTAAAGAGAACAGAGAGGGAAACGGAATTAAAACTGAATGTAGTTTCTTCTTTCTTTTTTGTAATGACAAATTTCTTTGAAATCTACGAACTCTTCTTCTTCTGACAGAATTTTCCTTTTTCTTTTTTCTCCTTTTTTTAAACGTTCGCGTTGTCGGAGTCGTTTTATTTTTCGTTTTTATACTTAAGCGATGTCTTTTAAACGACGTCGTTTGCATCCGGCCCGAATGTAATTGGATCTTGAAATGAAATGGATTGGACAGGCCCATCTCAATCTGATTTGACATGGCCTTTGTTTTTCATGTGTTATGCAAATCCATGATACTTTTTTCTACTGAGAATGACAAAAATGGTGTCGTTGGAAAGGGCACCCCCAAAATGGAAAAAAATTGATGGCTTTGTATATGATAGAGATTTGAAAAAAAATTAATGCTCAAATCTCAATTGACCAATTTGAAGCATAGGAACTTATTTAGCTCTTTTTCATCCAAAAACTTTATTGGCATATACTTCTCATTCTAGCCAATGCCAAGCCAAAACAAGACCGACTTTGTCCTAGAAATGGCTCACCTGCACCTGCTTGACAATCTCAATATCATCCAGGATGAGAAAATATTTAAAACTAGGCTCAGAAATCTGCTCAATTCAAATTCAAAGTTGGAACAATCAGTTTGGTTTCAACAATAAGATTAGGATGATTTGCAGCCTGGAAATCTACAAAAGTATCAATCAAGGAACAAAGATGATACCTTAAATTGTATTAATAATCTTACTACTTGGCACTGGCTATAAAGAACTATAGAAGTATAATATGCTTACGAGACTGCTACAACTCATAAATCCAGACTCATAAATCCAGCCTCTCTGTTGCTACTTCAAAAATTGCTCTCAAATCTTCCTTTACTCCCTCATCAGCAAATATAAAATCGATAGCATTTTCTGCAAGCTGAAACATTTCCGTCTTTCCAAGACCTAGGGAAAAAGAGAGAGAATTAACTCATCAATGAGTATACACTATAAACCATTGGAATTACCAATCATGTATGCGATGTAGCAGTTACTTTCCACTTACCAAAAGCAGAGGAAGCAAGAGTATACTCCCGAGAAAGACTGGTAGAAAAAACCCCAGAATCATCCGTGCACAGAACCAAAGGATGTTTTGCCTTGTGCAGATCAGCTGCATCACCCATGATATATAAAAAGACATGCCTAGAAGTTTATAGCAAACAGAGAAATAGCTGATTTCTGAGAATTGAAATAGAAGAGGAAAAGCCTAACCAAAATGATGAATATCTATTGAAGAAATTGTTTCTGTCCTGATATTGGATGTCAAACAAATCTCAACCTGCAAAAGTTTTTAAGAAACCCTTTAGCTTGTGAAATGTTCTAAAACCAACAACATTCATGCCTATAAACTTCTGAAAGTCGCTCTCAACGCAAAAAATACTTAATAAATGTAGAAGCATAGGCATCCTTAAACTTTGATGAGAGTTACCAATCATAGAAAATGATGAGAGTTACCAATCATAGAAAACAGAACTATAAGTTTTTATTGCTCTTCCAGAAGGAAACCTAATTGACAGACTTAATCTTAGCTGGATTTTCACAATCAAACGAATTATGCGAAGCAATCTATCAAGTAAATGGCTCTGGAAAATGGATATCAACCCACATACTAAGTGATAGATATCTTACTGGGATTTTCAATGATTTCAACTTTCTCCAGTTTTCCTCTCCAAAGCAACAAGCATGACCAATCCTCTGAGGAGAAAAGTCTAGCATTGCTTTGATCTCCTCCTGGTTAGGTACCTACAAGCACTAAGATAAGAAAATAAACTAGTCGGTATATTTCAATTATTAAATATCACTGTAGTAGCATGACCGTAGTGAGGAATAGAAACAGAAATGCACCTCTCCACAGTGAAGAGTGATATAGAGACCCTGCTCCCTAGCAAACTTCAAAGCTGGCAAGAATGTAGTCCTACAACAGATGCAAAGAAATTTCAGAATTGAGACAACATTATAACATTTAAAGGACATGGTCACTGGAGAACTAGCAAGAAAGAGATGCTTGCATAATGAGTACCAATTGCCCACAATCGGGTTTCCAGAGAGATCAATGCCAACTACCCCCAAATCCTTCATTTCTAGAGCAAGCTTAACCTGAAAATTGGGGGAAAGAGAAAGATATTAGATGGTTTATGCCTATGCCTTAAATCGTTTTAAAAAATTCACAAGCTTTCACTAATTTGCATCCCTAACATACAGTTTCCATGGCAGCCTCAGTGCTCTCACGGCGGTCAATGCTAAGAAGAAACCTAACATATATCTTCTTTCTTGTAGTTCCATTTGATGTATCAGTCTTCAAACCAGAAGGTGTATAATCAACATCAACTGAGCTGACAGATCTTAAACCCTCCATCACGGCTTCCATATAAGAGCGTTTGCTCATTCCTATGGAATCATTTCTCTGAACAATGGCTCAATCAGTTCATATAATTGGGAAACAAAATGCTGTCTACATGAAAAACAAATTACAACTAAATTATTTCAAAGCAAGTACCTTGGGAGTTGTTCTAAGCTCTAAATATACAACATTCTCAGAAGCAAAATCTTCAATGACCTGTGTTATTGAAAGAGCAAGAAAATTGTGAAGTTTTTATATGGATGGATTAAGGTAAAGCATGCCTTAAAGTAGGAAGCTAAGCTTAACTTACTTCTTTAGTAATTCTTGTAACAGTGGAATGATCAGTAGTGAGAATGTGGATGAGGTCAAACAGCTTGAACACTTCATGTAGTGTACGGTCATCTGAATTGAAAAAAACAGCAAAACATCAATCTTTGTTTTTCATTTTTTTTTTCTCAAAACTAGACTAAACTCTAAAGCATCAAATTAAATTAAAGATGGGGAGGAAACATAACCTTTCCTTATAACATTCTCGACATCAGAGAAAACAATGATACCCTTTTCACCCAAATCTCTTGCAAGCTCTCTGTCAGAAAAGGGAACACTAAACTATGAACTTCCATAATTCAGATGGCAAAGATAATTGAAAACCATAAATTTATAAATTAAATTTATTTAAAAGAAAAAGGAAAGAATAGAAGTGAGATAAGTAAAGCTCACATGAGAGTGGAGTCCCTAACAGAACCATTGAGGTGAGCATGAAGTTCAACTTTGGGCATCGAAACACACCACTCCATGTCTTGTCTCCTCATCTTTTCCAGCTTTCCTTATCTTTGGTTTGCAGGTTGTCTTGAGTCTAAGAACAAAGTAAAAGAGGACAAAATCTAAGAACAAGCGGACAAGAAAAGGGTCAGCCGTCAGCACTAAAGCAATGGGCCAAAAATATGCAACAAATAGCAATTAATGTTTGGGCTTACTAACCCAAAGGGATCAATAATTGAGTCAGCCCAAACATTGAACCCAAAGGAAATAAAATCCAAGTGATCCCAAAACTGAAATGGGCTTTAAAGAGGTTTTAGCCTAATGAAAACCCAAAATAAGAACAATGAGTTGAAGCAATGGAATATCATGTGACCTTCTTTGATTCTCTCCAATTTTTTTGTGAAAAATTTATCAAATGGGGCTGAAGCATTTAGAACTTGTATACCTACTCTGTTGTAAACATTCATTCATATAGAACTCGTATAACCATTCACAAAAATTCCGTGCCATCTCCCATGGGTCCAAAACAAGCAACAAATCATTAATTATGTATATATAGGATTGGTATCATTTGCCTTTTGAGTTTTGACTCCAACTCCCCCCAATTTAGTTGCTTCACCTACTTTCTGTCTCAACTTTCAATGCCCATTGCTTTTTATTCACCAGTAACCTTAAGATTTACAGACTGTTTGAGGTTTGATTTATTGATTCTTCAAAGTTAGCCATAATTGAAGTACTTTTAGAGCTTAAATATGGATGACCAATGTCATAATCAAAATTCAAAACGACATCATCAATTGGTCAATTTGTAACACTTAAATTTTTTTTTTTTCGGCTAGGAATCAAATTTGGTTATGGAACCAAAAAAATCAAGGAGTTATGTTCTGATCTGAGAACTCCAATATGATCCATCAAGAAATTCCCAATTGTACTGGTGTTGTAAACTAAAAGGACCTCAATTATTGTGAAGAGTGAAGACAAGACACCATAGATCTGTCTCTCCTTCAGTCTTCAGAGTTCAGTCATTGAACGTAGTCCTTTATTTGCAGTGTAACTTGTGATTGTGAAGTTGTAGCTCTATATTCTCGGCATGGGCATGGCTGAAAAGCCTGAAAAATACACATTTAGAATTGGAGTAAATAAATGTAATTTGTATACAGAGACCCTGAAAACAGAGCAGTGAAAGCAGAGATAAGATAATTAACAGCTATGGCAGTTGGTAGTTGGCTATGCATTGAAACGACGAATGGCATGCATTAAAATGGCGAATTGGCAATGGTGCCTTTTCTTTTGGATTCTGCGACAACATTTATTGGTTTCATCTACCCATCAACATTATAAATATTCCAAACTTGTGTTTCCCTTTGCCTTGCCTACTGTTCAATTACAACAATTCTTGAATTGTGGTGGATTATGACTAGTTTGTGTTTTGAGTTTTTAAACATTCTTATCAGCAAAATACTACTAGATTTGTGATTTGACCAATGCTTTATTGAGTATTGATTAGGAAGAAAAAGAAGAAGCTAAACCCAATAAACTACATTAGGAGTACTCTGTTTTTTCATATCAGAAAAAAATTGCATGGCCTTAAGCAGAATCGTTATTATCAAGAATTATTTATGCCACAGCAATTATTTATGTACTAGTATAAATAATTAAAATTGATTTATCTATCTACTACTAGTAAAAAATAAAGGTTTCTGGTCTCACATTAAAGAGGGACAAGTGGTTGTAATTGTATGGAGTGCAGCCAGCCAGGCTGTCTTTCGTTCATAATTCCAGCATTGAAGATAAGCGGACAAGAGACAATACTATGTACTTTTAGCATATCTTTTTTCTCTTTATGTTCTTTTAGTCACAGACTCCATGGTGAGAAGAAACAAGGCCAGATGGCTTTGGAGGTCTGGTCTGGTGCACCCAATGGGATTAGATCATAGCCCCCCATTCTTCTGGAATTGGCCACAACCACAAGATTTAAATATTAATTTGGCCATATCATATATACTAAATATATACCATATGGGAAAATCATAATATATAATTATTTTGAAGCGAGGTAAAGTCACATCATCATTAATGATGAAAGTGGTAATGTTTCATTATTTTAAGTAATTAATCTAAAGTATTCCCTTTGGCATCTCTTAGTTACACTCAGATCCTTGCTTGCCAGAAAAGCTAATCAAATAATTACGATTAAGTAAAACCAACCAAACCAAGCATTGAAATCTATATATAGCTATGGCTATGGCTATCCTTGACGATATAAGCAAAGCAACCCGTTTGGTTTGGCTCTTAATGAAGACAGCTTAAATTAAGAAAAAGGGTTATGTTACTCCTAAAACAGAGCATTGAAAATGAACTTTTAAATTAAATGCTTCAAATACATTACTAAACACGCAACAAAATACAAACCATATCCAAAGTTCAAAACTATTATTAAGTAATTAAGCTAAGTATATATCTTATAATGATATAATAATCTGATTAATTATAAGCTTCGACGGTTTCCGTTTTCTTCCCCTGTTTTTTGTGTGGCCTTCGTTCAAACTTCAATTCCTTTCCGGGGTACGATGACAGCCTTGAGAGGGTTTTTCATGACGACGGTGAAAGCATAAGTCTCATCCAAGTCCGGTGGAGAATCTGGAACAGGCAGCCACTTAAAAGCTTGAACCATCTTTGCAAGCAACAAATTAATATGCAGTACACCTAGAGTCCAAGCCGGGCAGATTCGTCTCCCTGCCCCAAACGGCACCAGTTTCACCCCTCTAGTCCCGGTAATGTCGACACCAACCCCATCTCCATGCAAGAATCTCTCGGGTTTGAACTCGCTTGGATTGGACCAAATGGCAGGATTCTCTGTAACCCATGCAGTGTAAAACTCGACGTGAACTCCCGCCGGAATCGTGTAGCCACCGAGCTCTGTGTCTTTTGTTGCTGCATGAGACAAAAGAAAATGGCCTGGAGGGTGTCGCCGGAAAGTTTCTTTAACAATAGCGTCAAGATACGGCATTTTCTCGACATCTTCTTCCTTAATGTCACCATCTTTTCCAACACAATCAACAATTTCTTGGTACAACTTTTCCTGGATTTCTTGATTCATTACCAAATGAAGCAGAGCCCATTCAACAGTAGTTGCACTCGTATCAGTCCCAGCACTAATGATTTCCGAACATAAAGTCACGAACTCTTCTTCACCCAATGGGCCACGTGTCGCCGGCTCGAGTCCAAAGAGAGAGTCGATATAAGCCGCACCGATCGGACTCACCATTTCTTGGTTAGGATTTTCACCCTTCTCGACAAAAGCTCTCCTGCTACTTATCAGTGGAACCAAACACTCCAATTGTCTCTTCCTTAACGCTTTAGCTTCTTTCATTTGTCGACGAAACAATGGAGTGAGAATAGGCAAGAAATCCGGTAGCTGCGGCGATGTTATCAACATAACATCTTTCAAAATGCTTTCGATTTTCTTAATCCGCTCTTCGGAAATCTTTGCGCCGAAACAGAGACAGATTAAGATGCTACATATAGTGAGCCTGCAGTTGTTCATTACTTCGACGAACCCATTTTCAAAAGACTCAGTTTTGATCCTTTTCATGTGATTTTCCACTGCCCATTTCCGGATCCAACTGCATTGCTTCACTCTCGTTGGGGTTATCAACTCGGTGACGAAGTTCTTCCTTAGGGTTCGCCAGAGTGGTCCATATTCAGCCGAGTTGATGGCGCATTTCCCGACGCTGAACACCAGCCGGATCGGTGAGTCCGGTGGACGGGAGGCGAACGTTGGGCCTCTTTGAACCAGGGCTTCATGGATCAGCCTGGGATCTGTAACGATGACCATAGTCCTCTGCCCCATTTGCAAGGTGAAAATTGGACCGTACAGTTTACGTAACTCACGTATTATGAAGACGAAGTGTCGACGTTGGAGGATGATTTGGACCAAGTTTCCAACAAAGGGCCAGCCAGGGGGGCCTGGAGGGAGGTTTTTACGCCCTCCGCCGGAGGCTGACCAGTAGCGCCACCATAGACGGAGGAAGACAAGTGATAAACCAATGATAAAAAGGTCAATCAAATTCAACCCCATTGTTTTTGTGGGAATTGAAGAGAAAGAAATGGAGGAATGGGACTTCTTCTATATGAAACAGGGTAGTGAGAATTTTGGCTGGTTTTATAGAACATATATATAAAGAAGAGTAGTACAATACATAGTGAATTAAATGAATTTGGTCCACCAGCTATCCGTATATTAATTTCTTTCATCAGACACATTTACTCTATGTTAGTGCAGATATAAGGCGTATTAAAGCAGTTTGGGTGATCACAAAGAAATTAAATTCAATGCAAAGTACGTACTTGTTTTTCATAAATATATGTTTATTTATGCATGCTAATTGCTTGCTCTCCGATTAATTAATTTAATTAGTTCATTAGAAATTGGTCACGCAGCTCACGGCCTCACGCTGATCGGCTGATGTTATAGTGATCAGTCAGTGGCTGCTTGATGGTAAACCTTTTTTTAGATTCGATAATACCAATAATGGATTGAACCTAATTTTCATCCATGAATGGGGTATGATAGGATAAATTAGTTGGCAGATATATTTTTTTTTTAATCCCATCCGGTATCTAGGGTTTTACCTTGATTAATCCAGATTCGATCTGCGTCGCGCACTTGATTATAATGAGTGAGTCTCCCAACAGGGGCATATATAGATTTAGTTAGCATGAATATGTATTTTGTAATTAATTAATTAAGGATATATAGACTAATAACTCTGTTTTGTTTCACCCAAAAAAAAAAACTGTGTTTTGAGCTCAATTAAGGTAGGTGTTTACTTTAAAGGGTAAAAACGTTAATTACTTACTATATATGTTTTCTTTTTCCATTTTTAACTACTTCTAAAAAAAAAAGAGCACAATAGTACGTACTATATATTATTATTATACTAGTAGTATATAAAAAAAATAGTTAGTTTATATATTTACTTCCTTTTTTCCTTTACAGTATATAAAGACTCCCAAAAGTCAAGAGTACTCATGAAGTGCTATACGCATAGATGATAGATTGAATCATTACGTTGGTACTTGTCTCTTTACCAAACTATTTTCCATTTTCACACCCATGTAGTCGGTCCATGAAATTAATATAAATAAGCAAATAAAAAAAACTAGACCATTTATGGGGGACGAGTACGTACGTGACATAATAGTGAGGAAAATAGAATTCAATATTTACTAGTACTATATAAGATAGGTCTAATTATTGTGGTGATTGTCATGAAAAAAAGATACAAGGAAAATAACGATTGTATCTCGACCTGATCATAATAATAAAAATCACATGATAAAGTTTAAGCTGTGCATTTATATATGATTTTTTTATATATACTCCTAAATTTCAAAAACTGGGTGCCGAATTGCCGATATATATATATGCCATTATTGGTGGTTTTGCTTAGCATGTGTGTTGTCCATACTCCATACTCCATAGCCTGTGGGCGCAAGTGGCTTTCAAGTTTCAAGAGACGAGACGACCATCGATGACCTAATACGGTAACCAGCACTTAATGTACACGATAGCTGCTTACCTAAAACTTTTATGAATCAAAACTACTTAATGTATTTTTTTTTCCTTTTTAAATGAACACATGGAACCTTCTAGGCTCTAGCTCATAAGGAAGAACATGGCTCATGGTGGTCACCTATATTTGCCTTTTTTTTCTAATCTCAAATAGATTTCCAGTTGGCTCTCCTCCATTTATCCACAATTAAAATTCATCTATACAATTGCAAGGGTTGACTCTTTTTCTTTTTTCGATTTTTACCCATTTTGTTTTTAACTAGTACTATTACATATATATATATATATCAAATATCAAATATTGGGCTGGCACTTGACAGGAAAATTTATGAGCTGTGTTCATTAATTTCATAAATTAAAAGAATTAAAAGTTTATCTAGTTTGTGCAATGTCGGTAACAAATAAATGCGAGATCAAATTAGACTAGATCTTTATTGAACTTCCGCATGTGGTGTATTTTAATGTCTACCAAAGGAATTGCTTCCCACAATATATTGTTTTCTTTTATATTGTTTTGTTAAGCATCCAATCTAAAACCAATTGGTAATAGGTGGAGAGATGTATATAAGGCATCCAGTCATATTGAACATAACCAATGTGCGAT